>CM035408.1:82723771-82738771 GCA_020310875.1 Ceratopteris richardii | reverse complement strand
AGCAAGGTACTTTATGTTCCTACTATTCCTAAAAATTTGATAAGTGTAGGGCAAATTGTGGAGAAAGGATATGAGGTAAGATTCACAAATGATGGTGTTTATGTGCAAGATCCAAATCAGGGATATAGAAACATAATTGTAGGAAAAAAAGAAGGAAGATTGTTCACTCTCAAAGTCCAAGGTAATGTGGGACATGCATTATTTACTTATGGAAGTCAAAAGGTGTCTGAATTAGACCTATGGCATAAAAGGCTAGGTCATTTCAATGAGAGAGCGATAAAGGAAATGTCAAAGAATCAGGTGGTGCTTGGATTGCCGAATGTTGAAGGGCAACATATGGTGTACAAGTGTGAAGCTTGTCAATTAGGTAAAGCACATAAAGGTTCTTACAACAAATCAGGGTAGAAGCATTCAAATATGCTTGAATTGGTTCATACAGATGTATGGGGTCCCTCAAGGGACTATAGCATAAATGGATCCAGATATTATGTGTTGTTTGTTGATGATGCAACCAGATGGATTACTCTATATGTAATCAAGGATAAATCAGAAGTTTTCAAGACATTCAAACATTTTCATGCCTATGCAGAAAGGATCACAGGGCAAAAGCTTAAGAGGTTAAGGTCAGATGGAGGGGGAGAGTATTTCTCTAAAGAGTTTGATGATTATTTGTGGAATGCAGGTATAAAAAGAGAAGTAACTTGCAGGTACTCTCCTCAACAGAATGGAGTAGCAGAAAGGAGAAATAGGACTCTTGTAGAATTTGCAAGAGCAATGATGAAGGAAAAGAATTGTCCAAATTACTTATGGGCAGAAGCCATTAATACTGCAACATACCTTGTGAATAGGTTACCTTGTAAAGCTTTGGATGGAGGAACCCCTTATGAAGCATGGTGGGGTAAGAAACCTACTCTTGATCATTGTAAAGTTTTTGGATGTGTAACATATGCTTATGTTCCTTCACAATTAAGGCATAAGCTAGAACCAAAAGCAGAAAAGTATGTGTTCATTGGATATGATGATAGATAGATGGGTTAGAGGTTGTGGAGTCCATCCACAAAGCAATTTCTTGTTACCAAAGATGTGACTTTTGATGAGCAAAATACATGGTATATAGGATCAACAATTGATTCTGCAGGTGTTGAAGAGATACAAAGGAAAGGAAAAGCAAAAGTAAAAGTGTATGAAGAAAGTATTGATGATGTTGACTCTAAAAGTAGATTGCAGGATCATGTAGAAGATGGGCCAAGATTTGATCCAGAATCAAATGAGGCTGAAACTTCGAGAAGTGCAGAAATCAGAAGATCTACAAGGGAAAGGAAAGAACCTATAAGGTATAGTTATGATACATCTTTTCTAACAAGATTATGCTTACATTGTAAAGACAGAAGAAGATCCAATCACTTATGAAGAAGCCAAAGGTAAACAGAATTGGGAGAAGGCAATGCAGGAAGAGTATGATGCTCTACTTGAAAATGAAACTTGGGAATTAGTACCAAGACCAAAGAATCAGAAAGTCATTGGATGTAAGTGGGTATATAAAACAAAAAGGTTTGCAGATGGTAAGGTGTCTAGATACAAGGCTAGACTTGTGGTCAAAGGTTATGCCCAAACTTATGGGGTAGATTATGATGAAACCTTTAGTCCTGTTGCTAAGATGTCTACAATTAGAACATTGATTGCTATTGCTGCTTGTAAAGGATGGAAGTTGTCACAATTAGATGTGAAAAATGCATTTCTAAATGGGTACATTGCAGATGAAGTATACATGGAGCAACCAGAAGGTTTTATGAATTCAATTGAATCAGATTATGTGTGTAAGCTCAAGAGAGCTTTGTATGGGTTGAAGTAGGCCCCAAGAGCTTGGAATTACAGACTTGTCAAGTTCTTGAATGAATGTGGATTTCAAGCATCAAAGGCAGATAGTAGCTTGCTAGTGAAGGCAAGTGAAAATGGATACATTTACATGTGCATTTATGTTGATGATATTATTGTCACAGGAACAGATGCTCAAGGTATCAATGAACTCAAAAGGCAAATAGAGAAGGAGTTTAAGATAAGTGATTTGGGAAACTTATCTTATTTTCTAGGAATGCAGATTGTGTATACTCAACATGGAGTATATGTTTCACAAGAGAGGTATTTGAAAAATCTTCTAGTCAAGTTTAACATGGAAGATTGCAAGACTTCAACTACACCATTGGAGGTAAATCATAAATTAAGCAGGTATGGAGGTGAAGAATTCAATGATATGAAGAAATATCAGAGTTTGGTAGGTAGTTTAATCTATGCTACCTTGACAAGGCCAGATTTATCATATGAAGTAGGTGTGTTGTCACAATTTATGCATTGTCCAAAGAAGACTCATTGGATTGCAGCCCAAAGGGTACTCAGATATATCAAAGGAACCTTAAGTGAAGGTTTGTACTATGGTTTCACTTCTGACACAAGAATCAAAGTGTTTAGTGATGCAGATTGGGCAGGTGACTCAGATCATAGAAGGTCTACTCATGGGTATCTCTGTTATATTGGAGATAAATTAGTTTCTTGGTGTTCAAAGAAGCAACATACAGTTGCTTTATCATCCACAGAAGCTGAGTATAAAGGAATGGTAGAAGCTGCAAAAGAAGTGATATGGTTGAAGACCTTGATGAAGAGTTTTGAAACTGATCATAGTACTCCAATTATTTTTGGAGATAATATGAGTTCTTTGTATTTGGTAGCTAACCCTGTTTTTCATGCCAGGACTAAGCACATAGAGATTCAGTATCATTTCTTGAGGGAAAAGGTACTTGATAAAGAGATTGAAGTGATGTATACTCCAACAAAAGAACAAGTGGCAGATATGATGACAAAGAGCTTGGATGGACCTAAGCTTCAGAGATTCAAGGAGATGGCAGGAGTGAAGAAGAATGGAATAATCACAATTAGTGATTGAGGGGGAGCTGTTGGAACAAACCAATCACAAATTAGTGATTATAAAGATTCTGAAGAAGGCTTATGGTCAGAATGAAGTGGAAGAAGATACTTGAGAAAGTGAATGAGATTTCAGAATGATATCTTGTACACATATGTACATATAAGTGGAAATCCTTGTAATTTGAGTAGAGCTAAATCCTTAGGATGATAAGGAGCAATGTCATAGATGCGGGATGAGTCAAAAATCATGTATATATAAGTTATTTTGTAGATGAGAAATGTCTTAGAGATGTGTAGAGAGTTTTTTTCCCAGAAAATAGCGACGGGTTTTTCTCTATGTGCTCTCTGTCTGATCACGTGGATCGGGATTCTTTTTGTACACATCTAATTGAGAAGCTAATGAAGCTATGTCTAGAGTTTCATGATCTAATTCCTCTCCTACTGTGAGAATGATCAATAGGAACATTTGTATGTAGAAGTGAAAACTGAAGTCTGAGAGTAGCGCATTTTTCTGTCTCAGTATTTTGCTTAGATCTCAGTGTATACTGTAAAGTTTTTGATGAGTGAGCACTTAAAATCTAAGTTAGGAGATAAGGAAGCTATGGCTAGAAGCATTTAGCAAAACGGGACTTGTACTGTGAGAAATCAACTTAAGAAGTTGACCATGTCGAAGGTGCTACCTCTGGAAGACAGTTATGACATATCTTTGATCTTAAGGATCAAATTAAACTTTTGGTGATTAGTTTTGAGAACTAATGATTAGTATGATTGCGCAAAGGTATTGCGAATACTTGTGCATCATTTACTTGAAGAAATTTGAAGTTATGTGCAGGTAATGAAGTTGATTTCTGAAGCAGACCTTATGAAGTAAACATTTCTTCACTCAGAGAAGTGTTAATGAAAGTTTTGGTAAAGAAGAACAATATTTGTGTAAAGTTTGGTTTATAACTGACATAGAAGTGTTCTTAAGTCAGTATAGATCAAACCTTTGGAGATTAAGAGGTCTCCAACAACCAGCACAGTAGGAATTGGAAAAATTCCTTTTAGGGGTATCTAATTAGCTTAGTAAGCTAACTATTCCAAGTGGAGTGATGTAAAAAGATAAATTGTGCTAAGAGAAATCAATTTAGCAAGTTAAGTTATACCCCCGATTTTTTAGGACTGTAGCAAATATTGACCAGTGATCACCTCGATGCAGATTTCTTTGAACTAGCTGAATAGAATCTCTTCAAAATTTGACAGAATGTAGATAACTTCAAGTGAATCCAACAAGCTTTGAATCACTGAATGTGGTGAAGAATTGACTGAGATATGCACTCCACAAGTTGACAGACTTTTGAGTAGTATGACAGATAACTCAAAAATGAACAATGTGAATGTATGTATTAATGAACACTTGTATACAATTCCATTGGCATGAAAATCGTTGCCTAATGGTGTAGATAGGTGTGGGATAGAGTTTAGGCCTCACACACACTCATAATTACTGATGAGAAGCTTGGGAATGATGAGTTCCACACGCGACTTTTCCATGTCCATTTTTATAAGGAATGAGTAAAAATTTGAATTCAAATTCAAAATTTTGGCTCCCTATGATCAAGCTCCTATATCCTAGGAGATATTCCTTCAATAAAATAGCTAACTTTTTCCACGAATCCTTTTGGTAGGTGATTACAAAAGATTCCAAGTCAATTTGACTTTTACAAGGGAATAAAATGTTAATTAACTACTAGCAATGGTTCCTATGCTTCTTCACATATGTAGAGTCTTCAAGATATCTTTCAAGCCAAATGTGTAGGCTTGTGATTTACACCAACAGCTCCCCCTCAAGCCAAACATTTTGGCTCGGTCTTCATCTTCAAACTTCATGTATATCTTTCAATCCAATTATTGCTTTGAACCTGCAAAGTTTGGTTCCATCCAAAGCTTTAGTCAACAGATCTGCACATTGCATGTTGGTTGATACATAGGTCAGTTGAATATCCTTGCTTATCAACTTCTCTCTCACATAATGGTAATGGACCTCTATATGTTTGGTCCTAGCATGATAGATAGGATTAGCTGCAAGGTGAAGAGAACTTGCATTATCTCCATAGATTATTGGAGACCTAGTAAATAAACCCAATTGTGTATACAAAAGCTTAATCCAAATTGCTTCTTGTGTGGCATTAGCCAGCCATCTATACTCTGCTTCTGTAGAAGACAATGCAACAGTTGGTCTTCTATGCAGACCATGAAATTGGCTTATCACCTGCAAAAGATATATATCCAGAAGTGCTCCTCCTATCATCCTTGCATCCTGCCCAATTTGCATCTGAATAGATCTTGATATCAATATCTAAAGTGTAAGGGAAATACAAACCATGGTTCTGTGTACCCTTGAGATACTTCAAAATTCTCTTGGCAGCCTCTAAGTGAGGTATCCTTGGCTTGTGCATAAATTGACTTAGCACACTAACTCCATAAGCAATATCTATCCTTGTTAAGGTAGCATAGTTCAAGCTACCCACCATACTTTGATAACCTGTAATGTCATTGACTTCATCACCTTCATGGGCACTTAGTTTTAGGTTTACCTCCATTGGAGTGCTTGCTACTTTGGCATCCTGCAAATGAAACTTCTTTAACATGTCATGTATATTTTTTTTCTGAGTAATGTATATTCTTGAGTTAGTATAAACTAACTCAAGCCCAAGAAAATACTTCAATAGACCAAGATCATTGATCTTGAACTCCTTCATCATTTGGCTTTTGATATATCTGATTCCATTGACATCATTACCTGTAATGATGATGTCATCAACATAAACACATAGGTATATTACCTCTGAATTACTTTTCTTGATGAATAGAGAAGTATCTGCCTTGCTCATGACAAAACCTTGGTCTTGGAGGTATGTAGTTAACCTGTAATTCCATGCCCTAGGTGCCTGCTTCAATCCATATAAAGCTTTTTTCAATTTGCAAACATATGTTACCTTCTTAGGGTCCTCATAGCCAGGAGGTTGTGACATATATACCTCCTCTAAAATCCATCCATTCAAGAAAGAATTCTTGACATCCAATTGGTACATATTCCAATTTTTTGATGCAGCCACACTTACCAACACTCTGATTGTTGGCATCTTGGCCACAGGAGAAAATGTCTCTTCATAGTCAATGCCTTGGGTTTGTGCAAAACCCTTGGCTACCAATCTGGCTTTGTACCTATTAATTGTGCCATCAGAATTTCTTTTAAGTTTATAGATCCATCTGGATCCTATTACCTTCATGGAGTCCTTCTTAGGTACTAACTCCCATGTGTCACTCTCCTTGAGCGCTTCAATCTCCTCATCCATAGCTTCTTTCCATTCTGATTTGGTTATGGCTTCTTCATATGATTCTGCTTCTTCATTTGAAAAATCTTTGGCAAGATAAACAGAATGTTTAGTAACATGAGATGTATCATACCCATATCTGATAGGTTTTTTGCTTTCTCTTTGTAATCTTCTAACTGATTGAGTTGAAGATTCAGGCATGCCTTCAAGCTTCTTCATCTTCATTTTGCCCTTGGACTTCCATACCTTGAATTCTTCAAGGTTGATAGTGTCTTCATCATCTGAACTTGAGTTTTCATTCTGAGTAGGTTCCTCCTTTGCAAGATTTGGAAACTCCTCTTCCAAATCATAGGGTAACTTAACCTTCCGGCATTCATTCTCATACCAAGAATCATTTTCATCAAAGACAACATCTCTGCTTACCATGAATCCCTTATTGGTAGGGTTATAACCTGTAACCTTTTTTATTTAAATCATACCCAATAAAGATGCACTTTTCAGCCTTTCGGTCTAGCTTACCTCTTATCTGAGAAGGAATGTGTACATATGCTACACATCCAAATATCCTGCAATGGTCTAGTGAGGGTCTCTTACCATGCCATGCTTCATAGGGTGTCATGCCATCAGGAGACTTAGATGGTAGCCTGTTTATGAGGTAAGTGGCAGTAGAAACACTCTTTGCCCATAGATAGTTAGGTAACCTTTTTTCATTCAACATAGATCTGGTTGTCTCAACAATTAACCTATTTCTTCTCTCAGCTACCCCATTCTATTCAGGAGAATACCTTGTGGTTATTTCTCTTTTGATGCCTCTGTCCTGCAAGAAGTTTTCAAACTTATTGGAGAAGTAATCACCTCCTCCATCTGACCTTAGCCTCTTCAAATTCCTTCCTGTCTAATTTTCAACTAGTGCAAGATATTTTTTAAAGAAATTAAACACCTCATCCTTGTGCTTCATGAAGTACAATACAGTCCATCTTCTATAATCATCAATAAAAGATACATAGTACCTTGAACCTGAGACTGAGGGGTCTTTGCTTGGTCCCCATACATCTGTGTGGACAAGCTCTAGGTAGTCTTCATACATGTATCCTTTCCTTGAGAAGGGTAACATGTGAGACTTCCCAAATTGACAAGCACCACACTTATAAATCATATGTTTCTTGGATACATTAGGTATTCCAAGCACACATTGATCCCTGCATAATTGCTTCAAGGTTCTTTCACCTATATGCCCTAATCTTCTGTGCCAAATCTCAAGCTCTGAAAGTGTTTGATCTTTATAACTGTATAGTGCAATATTCTTTGTATCTTCTAACTCAAAAGTGAAAAGCCTACCTGATTTTTCACCTTTAGCAATTCTCTTGAACCCATGCCTTGGATCCTCCACAAATGCTCCATATTGGTTGAATCTAACCTGCAAACCTTTCTCCACAATCTGTCCAACACTCATCAAATTTTTGGTAATGGTTGGTACATAGAGGACCCTGCTCAACAAATTCTGATTTCCATCACAAGTCTTAACATTTCCAACTTTAACTACTGAATGCTTTGTGTCATTACCTGTTTGGACTTGATGCTTACCTTTTGGTTCCTCAAGATGAGAGAGTAGTGCTACATTTCCAGCCACATGATTTGAGCACCCTGAGTCAATGTAGAATAGGTGATCATCATTTGTACCTGATTTTGAAGTCATGTTCATGGTCAGAAGAGAGTCATCCTGCTCCTCTGTGTAGTTGTTGTAGTCCTTTCTGGATTTGAATCCTCCTTGGTAGTTTCCATTGTAATCATTGTTGTAATTGATGTTGTAGTTGTTGTTGTAGCCTTGGTGATGGTTGAATCTACCTCTTGACTCTGAGTATCCACCTCTTTGGTATCCTCTTCCTCTCTGATTCTTGTAATTCCTGAAACATTCATCTGTAGTATGATTTGATAAACCACAAATGTTGCATGGTGAGGAGTTATAGGATCTCCCCCTACCTTGCTTACCTCCTCTGCCCCTTCCTCTTGATGATCTACCTCTTCCTGCATAGTTGGCTTGGGAGGTAGAGCCTTCATCTTCCACCTTCTTGCTCTTGCCTTTATCTTTAGACTTCTTATCAGTGTATAGGGCAGAAGAGTTATTACCTTTGGATGTATCTCCATTCTTGTTGAGCTTTGCTTCATGAGTAAACAATTGTCCCATGAGAGTTGTAAGATCTGGTATTTGCATGTCCATGTAAAGGTCCATGGCAGTGGTGAAGCTTTCCCATTTGTCATCAGCCTTGATCCCATTGATCACTTGTCTTACAATCTGCTCTTCTTCAATCTCTTCTCCTATGCTTGCTAACTGATCTGCTACATCTTTAATCTTGGTCACAAATTCTGAAACAGCTTGCTTAGGTTGCTTCCTTAATGTTGTGAATTCAATCCACAATTGATTTTTCCTAGCCCTTGTATTTGAGGAAAAATATGATGACAAGGTTTCCCAAGTCTCTTGGGATGTCTTACAATTTCTAATATGTGGCAAAAGAAAATCAGAGATGGAGTTGAGTAAATAAGACCTTGCCAATGCATCCTTAGCACACCATGTGTTGAGCTTTTCATGTTCTTCCTTGGTTGGTAATCCTCTTGTTTTGAATGAGGGCAATTCCTCATCTCCTGATATGTATCCATAGAGAATCCCTCCTTGTAAGTAGGTATTCATCCTTAGAGACCATGCTTGATAGTTGTTCCTATCCAATTTATCAATAAATGAAGGAAAACCATCTCCCATTTTACCTTAGTTTGCTCTGATACCATTGTTGGGAAAGATGGATGGATGCTCCAAGAGAGTGAGTAGGTACTGCTAAGACCTGCTTTGTACCTAATGGAGAGTGTTAATCTCCAAAAGAACAAGTTAATTTTGTATTTAGAGCACCTCTATAACAATAATAACTCAGATCTTCACCAATTTTAGAAGATCAATACTCAATTGTCAAATTTTCTGAACAAACTGTGAAGAAGGAGAATAGACAGAAAGTCTGATGCACATAATTCACTCATTGCCTTATCAAATATGTAAAGTTTTTTATAAAACTTTGTATGAAGTGTCGCCTATAGATTGCACACCTTCTCCAAGTTGAATCACTCCAAAAGATTCAGTAGAACTTGAGAAATGATCTCAACAACTCACCTATGTCTAAAACTGTTCTTCTGAGAAGTCGATTTAGACACCTATGACTTTAAACCTCTGGTTCTCTCAATCTAGAACCCGTTTCTAAAAATTCTTTTAGCCACAAGTAGCTTACCTTCCAACTTAAAGATTGAGTGCTTGGTTGCTCAAAACTTTAAACTATGGAAGGAGAATTGATCAAAACATTCGTATCAAATTTTGCACCTCCTGTAACTTCACTTCTTCTCATTCACATATGCAAATGTTCCTACACTTAATTCTCTCAGCCTGATCACAATTGGAAGCTAAAAAATTGTACAGAGGTCGATTACCTATACACTTAGACCTGTACAAAAGCATTTCACAAAAGATCTAACACAGAAGGAGAAAACTCAGAAATATCGGGCGCAACATTTTCTTCATTTCTGAGAAAAATTACAACTGAGTGATGAGAGAGTCTTGACTCACCTCTAAGATGTCTAATGACAGATACAACTTCTAATTACTCTATTCTCATGCTCTCTCACACTTACCCCGACATTTTTCCATAGTATATATAGGCAAACTATTTACAAGCTTATGACTACTCAAAGATATAAGTGAACTATCTCTGACATAATGTACATATGTGTACACATCTTCCAACTTCTGAATATGTCCTTCCTTCATGCTTCACAACTTGTTCTCTTCTCAAATTCTTGACTTCATTTCCATATTAAAACCATCAATTGTCGATTGTCCTGCACCAACAACTCCCCCTCAATCATCAATTGAGGTTTTCTCTATCTTCTTTATGCCTGCCATGTCTTTGAATCTCTATAGCTTTGGTCCATCCAAGCTTTTGGTAAGCATATCAGCTATCTGATCTTTTGTTGAAGTATGTATGACTTCAATCTCTTTATCCATCACCTTCTCTCTCAGAAAGTGATACTGAATCTCAATGTGTTTAGTCCTTGCATGAAACACAGGATTAGCAGCTAAATATAATGAACTCATGTTATCTCCATAAATGATAGGTGTACTCTGTATGGTGTCAAAACTCTTCATCAGAGTCTTAAGCCATATCACTTCCTTTGCAGCTTCAACCATACATTTGTACTCAGCTTCTGTAGATGATAAAGCAACTGTGTGTTGCTTCTTTGAACACCAAGAGATTAACTTATCTCCCACATAGCACAAGTATCCATATGTTGATCTCCTATCATCAGGATTACCTGCCCAATCTGCATCACTATATATTTTGATGTTTGTATCTGATGTAAAACCATAATACAAACCCTCTTTGAGTGTACCCTTAATGTACCTCAACACTCTTTGACCTGCAATCCAATGTTCTTTCCTAGGACAATGCATGAATTGAGACAAAACTCCAATTGCATATGATAAGTCAAGCCTAGTTAATGTAGCATAGATAAGACTACCAATCAAACTCTGATATAGCTTCATATCCTTGAATTCTTCTCCACCATATCTGCTCAATTTGTGATTCACCTCCATTGGAGTAGGTGCTACGCTACAATCATTCATTTTAAACTTGATTAACAAGTTTCTCAAATACCTTTCTTGAGTCACATACACTCCATGTTGAGTGTATGAAATCTCCATGCCCAAGAAATATGACAAGTCTCCCAAGTCACTGATCTTGAATTCTTTCTCCATTTGCTTCTTTAGGCTTTGAATGCCTTTCTCATCTGTACCTGTAACAATTATATCATCAACATATATGCACATCTAAATGAACCGATCATCACTTGCTTTAACAAGCAAGCTACTATCTGCCTTAGATACTTGAAATCCAAGTTCTTTCAAGAACTTCACAAGTCTATAATTCCATGCCCTTGGGGCCTGCTTCAAACCATACAAAGCTCTCTTGAGCTTACATACATGATCTGGATACTTTCCATCTCTGAATCCTTGAGGTTGCTCCATGAAAACATCATCTGAAATGTAACCATTTAAAAAAGCATTGTTCACATCTAATTGACATAATTTCCAACCTTTACATGCAGCAATGGTTATGAGTGTCCTGATGGTTGTCATCTTTGCCACAGGACTATAGGTCTCATCATAATCAATACCATATGTTTGAGCAAACCCTTTCACAACAAGTCTAGCTTTATACCTAGACACACTTCCATTTGCAAACCTCTTAGTCTTGTAGACCCATTTGCATCCAATGATCTTCTGAATATTTGGTTTAGGAACCAAATCCCATGTCTGATTCTCCATTAATGCATCATATTCTTCCTGCATAGCTTTTTCCCAATTTTCCTTACCTTTTGCCTCTTCATATGTGGAAGGGTCTTCATCTTCCTTTATCATGTAAGCATAATCTTTGGTAGACAAAAAAGAAGTGTCATAGCTATACCTTGTAGGTTGCCACTTGTGTCTTAATGACCTTCTGAGTTCTCCACTCCTTGAGGTTTCTGGTTCTTCACACTCAGGATCAAATCTTGGCATTTCTTCAACTTCAACTTGCACTTCATTATTCTCCTCTTCATCAAATATATGAACCTTTGATTTACCTTTCTTTTGACTCACAACTTCTTCATTACCTGTATTAATATTGATTGTACCTGCATACCAAGTACCTTGCTCATCAAATGTAACATCTTTTGATACAAGAAATTGTTTTGTGGATGGACTCCACAACCTATATCCCATCTGCTTATCATCATAACCAATGAATACATACTTTTCAGCTTTAGGTTCTAACTTGTGTCTTAATTGTGATGGCACATATGCATATGCCAAACATCCAAATACTTTGCAATGATCCAAGGTAGGTCTCTTATCCCACCATGCCTCATAGGGTGTCATACCCTGCAAAGCTTTACAAGGTAGCCTATTAACCAAATAAGTAGTTGTATTTACAGCCTCAGCCCACAAATAATTTGGGCAATTTTTCTCCTTCATCATTGACCTTGCAAACTCAACAAGAGTTCTATTTCTTCTCTTTGCTACACCATTTTATTGAGGAGAGTACCTGCAAGTGATTTCCCTTTTATACCTGCATTCCACAAGTAATCACTGAACTCATTAGAAAAATACTCTCCCCCTCCATTTGACCTTAGTCTCTTCAATTTATGGCCTGTAATTCTTTCTGCATACACATGATAATGTTTGAATGTATTGAATACCTCTGACTTATCTTTGATCACATAGATAGTAATCCATCTGGTAGCATCATCAACATAAATCACATAGTACCTTGAACCATTTATACAGAAATCCTTTGATGGTCCCCACACATCTCTGTGTACCAACTCAAGCTTCTCTAAATACATAAAACCATGCTTGGACTAAGATTGCTTATGAGCCTTACCTAATTGACATGCCTCACATCTGTATGTCATATGTTGACCTGCAACATTAGGCAATCCAAGCACTGAACCATTGTTAATCATATCTTTGATACCTCTTTCATTGAAGTGTCCAAGTCTCTTGTGCCAAAGATCTAACTCAGAGATCTTATGTCCTCCATAAGTGAACAAGGCATGACCAACATTACCTTGAATCTTCAATGGAACAATCTTCCTTCTTTCTTCCCTGAAACAATCTGTTTATACCCATTGCTAGGGTCTTCCACAAAAACTCCTTCATTAGTGAATCTAACTTCATAACCTTTTTCAACAATTTATCCTACACTTATCAGATTCTTAGGAATTGTAGGAACATACAATACCTTACTCAAGAGAGTACTTCCATCCTTGGCCTTCACTGATCCAATTGACTTCACATTGTGCTTTGTATTGTCACCTGTTTGAACAACATGATTAGATACCTTATTTTCCAAATCAGTCATCAATGCTATGTTACGACTCAGGTGATTGCTACACCCTGAGTCAATGTAGAAGACTCTTTGGTCTTCACTTTGCCTTTCACAAGTTGCATTCATTATCAATGTTGAATCCTCCTTCTGATCTGAAGCATAATTGTAGTAGGTATTCTTATATTGTTGACTTTGGAATCCTCTACCTGCATTTCTTCCAAAGTAACCCCTACTACCTCTTCCTCTGAAGTTACCTCTTTGATTTCTGCCACCTCTTCCTCTTGAATTAAAATTCTGATTATATCCACCACTACTCTGATTATTATGCCAACAATCATTAGCTAATTGATTTGTCTTACCACAAATCCAGCAAGCTTTGACTCCATCTTTATTATTCCTACCTCTTCCTCTACCTTTGCCACCTCCTCTTCCTCTTAGGAAGTTGGCTTGACTAGTTGTGCCTTCATCTTCATTTGCTTGTTGCTTCCCTTTGCTATTTTTCTTCTTATCCTTCGAGTACATTGCATGACCTGTACTCTTGTCACCTTTACCTTTGATATCCTGCTCAAAGGTTAACATATGTCCTAGCAACTGATTTAAGTCAGGAGTAAAATGATCAAGTGATAATTCAGTAGTCAGAATGAATGGCTTCCATTTTTCATCACCTCTCAACCCTATGAGGATTTGCCTTACCAATTTATCCTCCTCAATGTCTTCATCAACAACTCCTAATGCATATGCAATGTCCTTCATTCTGGTTACATAATCTGAGATAGATTGAGAAGCCTTCTTCTTAAATGTAGTAAATTCTGCCCACAAGGATGCCTTCCTAGACTTTGTGGTATTTTGGAAATGCTCTTCCAAAGCATTCCATATATCACTTGCACTTTCAAGACCTCTAATGTCAGGTAGCAAGTAATCATTGACTGCCATATAGATAATGCTCCTAGCATGAGCATCTCTCTTCATCCAATTCTTCAAATCTGATAATTCCTCCCTAGTTGGAACACTAGGATCTCTAAATTGAGGCTTTTCTTCTTCACTTGTGATGTAACTTATCAAGTCTTTGCTCATAAGATGAGCTTCCATTCTCATTGACCATGCTGGATAGTTCTCTCTATCCAATTTCTCTATTTGAAGAGAATCTCCCATCTTTTCTTCACCTGTATATTGAATTCTTCAAACTTTATGAGTAACAGATGTACCTTTACTTTGAATGATACTCCTTTTGTCTTCCTTGATGTCGTATGACCTCCTTCTCAAGCTTTGCCCTCAAGCTTTCACCTTTTGAACCTTCAGATGTTGAATTCTTTGCACCTGCAGCAGTCGAGGTCCTCCTTCCTTCAATTCTGATGCTTCCTGCTCTGATACCACTGATGGAGAGTGTTAATCTCCAAAAGAACAAGTTACTCTTGTATTTAGAGCACCTCTATAACAAGAATAACTCAGATCTTCACCAATTTTAGAAGATCAATACTCAATTGTCAAATTTTCTAAACAAACTGTGAATAAGGAGAATACACAGAAAGTCTGCTGCACATAATTCAATCATTGCCTTATCAAATATGTAATGTTTTTTATAATACTTTGTATGAAGTGTTGCCTATAGATTGCACACCTTCTCCAAGTTGAATCACTCCAAAAGATTCAGTAGAACTTGAGAAATGATCTCAACAACTCACCTATGTCAAACTGTTCTTCTGAGAAGTCGATTTAGACACCTATGACTTTAAACCTCTGGTTCTCTCAATCTAGAACCCGTTTCTACAAATGCTTTTAGCCACAAGTAGCTTATCTTCCAACTTAAAGATTGAGTGCTTGCTTGCTCAAAACTTTAAACTGTGGAAGGAGAATTGATC
>CM035408.1:82511271-82718771 GCA_020310875.1 Ceratopteris richardii | reverse complement strand
TTTTGACCCATCTTCTCATGAGCAGTGCATGTCTGCAGTGGACTTAGATGTTTGGTATTTTGACAGTGGGGTGACCAAACATATTACCTCGTAGCGCAGTTTCTTCTCTTCACTCGGCCCCTACAGGGAATACTGTCACATGTGCCAACAACTCCTCTTATCCTGTTATGGGAGTTGGTAAGATAATTCTGACTACTGTTGATGGTAGCTCTTTCACCTTGTCAGATGCTTTATTTGTGCCAGGGATCAAGAAGAATCTGTTATCAGTTTCTGCATTAGCCAAGATTGGCTTGGTTGTGAAATTTGTTGATGATAGATGTATGGTTCATGATTTGTCAAATGGCGATGTTATTATTGCTTCTGGCATTTTATGTCGTGGGCTGTATAAGCTCATAGACTATGAAAGATCTGTGAATGATTCGGCATGTGCAGTTCATGATTCTCAGGCTATGTCAGATGCAAGCTTTGGCATGCATGCTTTGGTCATCTGAATTTTGCTAGTTTGCTACGCCTGCAGAAATCTGATATGGTGTCTTCTTTGCCCAAGCTTGAGGCACCTGGAAAACATGTATGTGAAGGCTGTATTTTGGGCAAAATGCAGCGTTCCTCCTTTCCAAAAGATGGTTCAGTTTGGGCTACGCAGAAATTGCAGCTTGTACATAGTGATGTCTGTGGTCCTATGCAGACACCCTCTTTTGGGAATTACCTTTACTTCGTGACTTTCATTGATGATTTTTCCAGGCATGCATGGGTATATCCACTCAAAGCAAAGTCCGAAGTGTTCATGTGCTTTAAACATTTTCTACTTTTGGCTAAAAATCTGTCAGCATGTAAAATGGGCACCCTCCGTTTTGATCGAGGGGGGGAATATATGTCTTCTGATTTTAATGCATTTCTGGCTGAACGTGGGATAAAACACCAGTGTACAGTGCCGTATACACCTCAACAGAATGGAGTTGCTGAATGAAAGAACAGGTCACTCATGGAGATGGCGAGGTGCATGGTCAAGAGTCAGGCTTTACCACATAGTTTCTGGCTTGAGGCTGTCATGTGTGCAGCATATGTACTGAACAGGTGTCCCACTAAAGCACTGCAGTCTGTCACTCCATATGAGGCTTGGCCTGACTGCAAGCCATCTGTTGATCATCTGCATGTTTTTGGTTGTTTGGCATATGCATTAGTTCCTGAACAACATCGCAGAAAATTGGATGATAAGGCAGTAAACTGTGTTTTTGTTGGGTACAGTTATGAAACTAAAGGCTATCGTCTGTATCATCCACAGACGATAGCCTGTGGATGATAAAGGCTATAGTCTGTATCATCCACAGACTAAACGCATTCTGGTTAGCCGTGATGTTGTCTTTGTGGAAGATGCTATTCAGCCATTGCTTTCATGTACTAAGGAGACATCTGTTAGCTCCAAAGACATGTATGATACATTGATGCCTCTTTTTACAAGTGGACAGTCTAGTGCTGGTCCTAATGAGGCACCTTCTCAGCCTTTGCAGGTTTCATATGATGATGCAGATCATTCTATTTCTGATGCAGATTTACATGATGCACTTGTTGATGAGAGAGCTGATATTGAGCGAGCAAAAACTATGCCAAAATGGCTGGTGCAGACTTTGCGTGACAACAAATTAGATGCACCTTTTTCATATCGTACTCGATCAGGCTCTCATAGTGCCTCCTTTGCATCAGATTGCTATGCTATGGCTGCGTCTAGTCTCTGTGATGAGAATGAGCCTGTTTCTTTTGATGAAGCACAGAATTCAGAAAATTGGATGGCTGCCATGCAATCTGAATATGATGCTATAATGAAGAATGGGACATGGTCTTTATGTGACTTGCCTCCTGGCAAGAAGGCCATTGGCACTAAGTGGATATACAAGCTGAAGCGTAAACCTGATGGTACAGTTGATAGGTATAAGGATAGGCTTGTTGCAAAGGGTTATGCGCAGGAAAGAGGCATTGATTTTGATGAGACCTTTGCACCTACATGCCGTATGACTACTGTTCGGAGCATTTTTGCACTTGCAGCTCATCATGGTTGGAATGTACATCAGTTGGATATTAAAACAGCATTTCTGAATGGTGACTTGCATGAAGAAGTGTATGTTTTTCAGCCCCGTGGCTTTGTGTAGAAAGGGCATGAAAACCAGGTGTGCAGGTTAAAGAAGGCATTATATGGTTTAAAGCTAGCACCACGTGCTTGGTATGAGAAGATACATGCCTATCTGGTTGCACATGGTTTTGTGAACAGTCCAACTGAAAGCACCTTATATGTTAAACGTGCTAATGATGTGCTTCTGATCATTGTTGTCTATGTTGATGACATGCTGCTCACTGGTCCTATTGAGAAGCATATTGCTGATTTCAAGGATGATATGCATGCCTCATTTGAGATGTCTGATTTGGGGCAATTGCATTACTATTTGGGCATTCAGTTTATGCAAGTTGATGGTGGAATGGCTTTGTGTCAAATGAAATATATTGACACATTATTGCAGCGTTTTAGCCTTGAAGACTGTAAGCCTATTGCCACTCCTATGGAGACAGGTTTACGATTGAGTCTTCATGATGCTGGAGATGCATTTGATGCTGTTCTCTATCAGCAGGCTGTTGGATGCTTGATTTACTTATGCATTACTCGGCCGGATATTCAGTTTGCTGTCTCACAGATGAGCACGTTTATGCATTGCCCAGGAGTCATGCATTGGAAGGCGGTTAAGCGCATCTTTCGCTACTTGAGTGGTACTTGACTACTTGGGTTGTTTTATCCCAAGGGGGGATCACTACCGCCAGATTTGCATGCTTTTTCTAACTCAGATTGGGCTGGTTGCTATAACACTCGTGTGTCCACCAGTGGTTTTTGCTTCATGCTTGGTAGCTCATGTATATCTTGGTTGAGCAAGAAGCAGCCTACTGTGGCCACTTCCAGTTGTGAGGCTGAGTATAGGGCAGCTTTCACAGCGACTGTTGAGTGTGTGTGGCTCAGACGCCTTATGGCTGATTTCGGTGTTGGCCAGTCTTCTGCCACCACCATCTTCACTGACAGTCAGAGCGCATTGGCAGTTGCGAGGAACCCTATGTTCCATGCTCGCACTAAGCACATTGAGGTGCATTATCACTATGTCAGGGAGAGGTTCTCTGCTGGGGAGATCAGCTTGGCATATGTGCCCACGTAGGAGAACATTGCAGACCTTTTCACGAAGGCTCTGCCTAGGGAAAAGTTTGAAGCTTTCCGCAAAGCTTTGGGCTTACTTCCTTTTGTGGAGTGATTTCCACATAGCTTGGCACTTCCTTATACATGAGTGCCAGCTCCTTGTTCACCCCATCACTCCCAGGGGGGATTTGTTGATATATTTAGGTAGTGATGTGTTTGAATACACTAGGACCGCCGGGGCACTTTTTTCCCTCTTTATGAGGTTTTTTTCCCCCGGCTTGTATATACGCCTATTGCCCTAATGGGCTACTTATCTTTATACATTCTCTAGTAATACATTCAGTATTGTGTGTTTGTGCTCCAAGCTTCTTCTTCTTCCTTGTGTTGTTCGCGTGCTTCCGCAGGCGTCTAACTCCAACAAATATTTCTAAAAATGAGAAATATCTTCGAGAGGAATGTCTAAAGCATGTATATGAAGGAAGTCGTTTGACACGACTAAGTGCGAGCTTACTTATTCTCAACCTTCAAAATCGTTTTGGATGGAGTAATGTATCTATTTCGACACTATTAAGGTATAATTTTCAATTTTCTATCTATTTATATATATATGCATAAATATATATATATATATATAAATACATGCAAGTTTTTATTCTTACTTTAGATAAGGTAAGAACAAGAACTTGAATTGAATGGACACTTTTTGCCCACACATCTTTTAAAACTATTAATGCACCTTTCAAAATATTCGGGAAAAATTTGATTGTTTGGATGGCAGGATACAATTGTTTGTTTTGGAGGATATGAAGTATGTACCTTCATTGAATGATTTGTCGATTCTATCATATGTTCAGTTTGAAAGTGTGAGAAGCGGATTTATAATTGCTATTCAAAGAACTTGGCACTGTTTATAGGCCATACAATGGTCACCTGGATGAATCGCATGCACAGAGGTTACTCAAGATAGAGCAATCTGATTATAATGGACTAGTGCGAGCAGGATTCCTAGGGTATGCAGTAAACCTCTTGCATGTCAATGATGAGCATCTGAACTTTAGGATACAAAGTGGAAATCATGGTGGCTTGACATGAACACTTTTATACAGCTTGTTGAAAAAACTTCAGTATCAAATCTCAGATGAGCAAAGAGAGTTAATAATAGGTCGTGAACGAAAGGTAATTTTATTAAAATAATATTTTATTTTTTTCATATATGTATGTTAGTTTCTATTTACTAATTGAATTTATTTTGCAGGCTCAAAGGTTCACTAATATGTGGGCTTTTGGACAGCATATTAGAATCAAAGCCATTGATTCTTTACGTAAAACAGAGGATTCTAGTATTGTTGCTTCTTTCAAGCAACTATCACGTGCTAGCTCAAAAGACACGGACCTTATAGATAGCGGATTTGGTTACGTACGAACTATTGTTGGTATCTACGAAATTTTATTTCGTACATTCAAACAGGTAGAAAAACGTTTATATTGTTTTTATAGAGTTAGTTATTTTTTTAAGCACCTAATAATGGGTTTTTGTTGTTATATATTTTGATAGGTCATTTTGAAGGTTGACTGGTTTCGAGCAGAGTATAAAGGTAGTAATTCCACAATAAGAAAGGAATTATCTGGGTTTTGGGCAATTGATTCTTCCAAGGTAATGCGATCTACTAAAGAACCATATATTCTTCCTAGGCATATTGAACAAGCATTTTTTTATAAAAACCTAGATGCTCATCCTTGGTGGCAAGTCATTCATGTGCAACCTAGAGGTAGGTCATTGTTTGAATAGTTTATTGTTAGAGAGATCAAAGAAAGTCCTCTTGATGATTCAGCATCAGATACTGATACATCAACATCTGAAATAGAAATTAGAATCATTATACATGATAATGATACTAATCTATCAGATGAAGAGGATAATTCTCTACATGCTGATTCTACTGATGAGGAAGAGGAATTACCAGAAATAGATATTATTCCATCAATAGATGATGTAATTCATGAGAACATAGATTTAACAATAGAAGAAATAAATGAAATCAATAAGGATAATGAAGATGAGACTATATTGATGTCTTACCAAAATGATGGCAATAATGAAAACATATGAGCAGATTAGATAGTAAATTCTACTCTAGTTATCGATCAATAACTTGAAGCTTCTGAATGGATATCAGATAATAGATTTTTTTATTAACTTGAATAATGATGAATCCTACTAGAGAGATGAAATCATGTTCTTCTAAGTTAGAACATGAAGCTCGGGGGTATGCCTAATTATTTTATATATAGCTTTATCTTCGAGGAGCAAATTTTTATCATGTATGTATGCATATGTTTGTGTATTCATGTGTATTATAGGTATACATATGTTAGTATGCATATATATGTATTTCATGTATATGTATGTGTTTGCATGTGTGTGATATATGTATACATGTGTTAAATATGCATATGTGTATATATGCATATGCATTTATGTAAAATATTCATGTATTCATGTAATATATGCAAGTGTTTATAATTGTGTACATGTATATATGTATATGTGTCTATGTGTAAATATGTACATGTAAATATGTATGTATGTATATATATATGTTTATGTGTGCATGTAGGCATGTATACATTGTGATGTGTACATGTATATATGTATATATGTCTATGTGTAAATGTGTGCATGTAAATATGTTAGTATGTATATATATATTTATGTGTGCATTTAGGTATGTATGTGTGATGCATAATATCTCTACTCCATTTTATATATATGTATCCTATCTACATGATGTGTATATATCTTTATATATATTATGATCCTCGTTGATTCGAGTAGCTATATATAGAGGCATAAGGTTGGGAGGAGAGACATCTCTCTAGTAGGACGTCGGAGGTGTACATATACTTCAAACATATGGCTAAAAGGTTGAATTAGAGTTTTTAAATTAGGGGTTTTAAAACCCTAATATCGAAATTAGTGTTTTCAATTTAGGATTTTTGAAATAGGATTTATTTATTTATTTATTTATTTATGCGTATGCATGTGTTGTGTATGTATGTGTATCTATATGTGCATATGCATGTGTTGTGTGTGTATATATATGCATGTGTATATGTATATATGCATGTAAATATGATTATATGAGTCTATGTGTGTGTACATATGATTATGCATGTGTATGTGTATGTGAGTATGTGTACGTGTATGTGAGTATGTGTATGTGTTTATGTGTATTTATTATATGTGTGTAACTGCATGCATGTGTATATGTGTGTAAAAATGTGCATGTATGTGTGTGTATGTATAAATGTGCATGTATATGTATATGTGTGTAAATGTGCATGTATGATGTATATGTGTGTGTATGCATGTATTTATACCTCTAGTCTCACTCTTTTGTCTCTCTCTCTCATATACATACATACATGCATAAACACACATACTCATATCCTCATATATATACATAAAAGCAGTGCATACCATGCATTATCGCGATGATGAGCCATAAGTGTCTGCATCTCTTTTAGACACCACTTAAGCGACCATCTTGTCCCAAACTCTGTTTCAAGTGAACTAAGTATGTATTTTTTATCCCTCTCATCATGCTCACTACAAAAATAAAAAACATAATTTAAATAAAACATAAGATATTTATTTCAATTTATATGTAAAATTTTTACTTACTTCCACAGTAAGTGGACAAAGCACATGTAAAAGTCGCATAGTGCCCGCATTCTTGTCTTGAACTCCAATCCATTCCCTATGTACACAATGTTCCCCTCTGGCTCTATGTCGCACTCTATTCCTAAGGTGCCTATGCATGTCCTCATAGGCAACTCTGCTCTGCTATCACGATTTGGAGGTGGTATAGGTGTCCTGAAAATAGATTAGATAAAAATAAATAAAAATATGTGTTATAATATCATTAAAAAAGTTTATGAAAAAAAAACATACCTATGAGCAGATAGCTCTCTTCCTGCATGTGGAGCCGCAGAAGAGCCCTCGTCTGATTGTTGGGTAAGCATCTGGATCGTATAGTCCAACTCCTCATCAGACATCTCTGAGTAATCACGCATTATGGCCCCTAGAGTATCAGACGGATCATAAGACTTTTTATGAGAGTGAGTTTCGCCTTTCTCTCTCTACTGGGATCCATAATACCTAACATATAAAACAAAATGGTTAGAAATCAATATATATACATGTACATATGTAAGTGTGTATGCATTAAGTATGTTTATGTATGCATGTGTGTGTATGTATGTGCGTGTATCTGTGTGTATGTGTGTATGCATGTGTATGTGTATGTATGCATCATTATGTGTGTATGTGTGTATGTGTGTGTGTATATGTGTGTATATGTGTGTGTATATGTGTGTGTGTATGTATGTGTATGTATGTGTATGTATGCATGTATGTATGTATGTATGTATGCATATGCATATGCATTATGTATGTATATATATGCATGTATGTGTGAGTATGTCTCTCTATGTGTGTGTATGCATATATGTGTGTATGTGTGTGTGTATATGTGTTTGTATGTGTGTATGCATGTGTATGTGTGTGTATGCATCATTATGTGTGTAAGTGTCTATGTGTGTTTGTGTGTGTGTATATGTGTGTGTGTGTCTATGTGTATGTGTGTGTGTCTATGAGTGTGTATGCGTTTATGTGTATGTATGTATCTATGTGTGTGTATGTGTCTATGTGTGTATCTATATGTATGTATGTATGCATATGTGTGTGTATGCATGTGTATGTGTGTGTATGCATCATTATGTGTGTATGTGTCTATGTGTGTATGTGTGTGTGTATATGTGTGTGTGTATATGTGTGTGTGTATATGTGTGTGTGTATATGTGTGTGTGTGTGTGTGTGTCTATGTGTATGTGTGTGTGTCTATGACTGTGTCTGTGTTTATGTGGATGTATGTATCTATGTGTGTGTATGTGTCTATGTGTGTATGTGTATGCATGTATGTACGCACATTTGTGTGTATGCATATGTATGTGTGCGTATGCATCATTATGTGTGTATGTGTCTATGTGTGTATGTTTGTGTGTGTGTGTGTATGTGTGTGTGTATGTGTATGTGTCTATGTGTATGTGTCTATGTGTATGTGTCTATGTGTATGTGTCACTATGCATCTATGAGTGTGTATGTGTCTATGTGTGTGTATGTGTCTATGTGTGTATGTGTATGCATGTATGTATGCATATGTGTGTATGTGTGTGTATGCATTATGTATGCATATGTGTGTGTATGCATTATGTATGTGTATGTATGCATGTATGTATGTATGTATGTATGCATATGCATATGCATTATGTATGTATATATATGCATGTATGTGTATGTGTGAGTATGTCTCTCTATGTGTATGTATGCATATATGTGTGTATGTATGCATATATGTGTTTATGTGTGTATGTGTGTGTATATGTGTTTGTATGTGTGTATGCATGTGTAATGCATATGTGTGTGTATGCATTATGTATGTGTATGTAAGCATGTGCATTATGTATGCATGTAAGTATGTATGTATGCATATGCATATGCATTATGTATGCATGTATGTGTATGTGTGTGTATGTCTCTCTATGTGTGTGAATATGTGTATATGTGTCTCTATGTGTGTATACATGTGTCCTTGACTTGGGTAGGGTCCTTGATCAAATGCAACTAGACCAATGGTAGACCATGGAGGTCTAAATAAATCTAAAAACCTCTTCCTCTTCTATAGATCATTGTTCTAGCAATCAAGGAAGGAAAGTGTTTGAAAATTAGAGTTTCTGAATTCCCAAGTATTAGTTGTGAGTGGATGGATGGTCCATGGTACTAAATACTCTGGTATGGATCAATTCTCCAACTATCACTCCCGCTTATCAAAAATCAAAACAGAAGATCTTTTGGAGATGTTCTCTCTCTGAAAGAAGCTAAACCATCCACAGAGTTCTCATCTCAAGAAGTCTATGGTCTCAAATTCTTGATTATTATCCAAAGTCCACAAAATCTAGGGGATAACTTAGGTTTCTGACCCACTATTTGGGACGAACAAAGTGGAATCTGTAAGAACACATGATCAGCCTCTTGAAACATTCATGGTATGCGATCTCCATCTACAAATGCTTTCATCCTCTCATCACTTGCTAAAGGTTAAATTGAGCTATTTTCAAGTTAGCTTGCATATCTATAAGGAATTTTGAAGCACTTGGAGATTTCTTCTACAACCCAATGGTAGCTTGATTCTGGGGAATAAACCCATAAATCACCTTAAAAGGTTGCATCTTAGTAGACTTGTGCTTCTAGTTGTTATAAGCAAACTCAATTAATGGGAGAAAACTATCCCAATCTGTTTGTTTCTCTAGAACCTATGCGCATAGCATATCTTTGAGTATCTTATTAACCTGTTTGATCTTGTTGGACTTTGAGGTCTACGGAAGCACACAAATAGCACAAGGAAGAAGAAGAAGCTTGGTGCACAACACACAATACTTAATGTATTACCACTACAATGTACAAAGATAAGTGACACATTAGGTTTATAGGCATATATACAAGCTGAGGGAAAAAACCTCGTAAACAGGGAAAAAAGTGCCCCGGTGGTCCTAGTGTGTTCACACACATCACTACCTAAATATACCAATGAATCTCCCTAGGAGTGATGCGGAGAACAAGGAGCTGGCACTCATGTATAAGGAAGTGCCAAGCTATGTGGAATCAATCCACAAAAGGAAGTAAGCCCAAAGCTTCGTGGAAAGCTTAAACTTTTCCCTAGGCAAAGCCTTCATGAAAAAGTCTGCAATGTTCTCCTATCTCGGTACATATGCCAAGATGCTCTCTCTAGCAGAGAACCTCTCCCTCACATAATGATAGTGCACCTCAATGTGCTTAATGCGAGCATGGAACAGAGGGTTCCTAGCAACTGCGAATGTGCTCTGACTATTAGTGAAGATGGTGGTGGCAAAAGACTAACCAATACCCAAATCAGCCATAAGGCATTTGAACCACACACACTCAACAGACATTGTGAAAGCGACCCTACACTCAGCCTCACAATTAGAAGTGACCACAGTAGGCTACTTCTTCCTCAATCAAGATATGCATGAGCACCCAAACATGAAGTAAAAACCACTAATGGACACACGAGTGTCATAGAAACCAACCCAGTTAGAGTAAAAAAAAGCATGTAAATATGGCAATAGTGACCCTCCCTTGGGATAAAACAATGCAAGTAACCATGTACCACTCAAGTAGCAAAAGATGCACTTAACCGCTTGCCAATGCTTGATACTTGGGTAATGCATAAACCTGCTCATTTGTGAGACAACAAACTAAATATCTGGCCAAGTAGTGCATAAGCAAATCAAGCATCCAACAGCCTGCTGATACAGAACAACATCAAATGCATCTTTACCATTCTGAAGAATCAACTATAAACCTATCTCCATAGGAGTGGCAATAGGTTTGGAGTGTTCAAGGCCAAAATGTTGCAATAATGTGTCAATATATTTTGTTTGACACAAAGCTATTCTGCTTTTAACTTGCACAAACTAAATGCCCAAATAATGATGCAAATGCCCCAAATCTGACATCTCAAATGAGGCATGCAGATCAGCCTTAAAATCAGCAATATGCTTCTCATGAGGACGAGTGAGCAGCATGTCATCAACATACACAACAATGATTAGAAGCACATCATTTGCACACTTAACATATAAGGTGCTCTTAGTTTGCATGTTCTTAAAACCATGTGCAATTAGATAGGCATGTATCTTTTCCTACCAAGCACGTGGTACTTGCTTCAAACCATATAATGACTTTTTCAACCTGCACACTTGGTTTTCATGCCCTTTTTGCACAAAGCCATGGGGTTGAACATACACTTCTTCATGCAAGTCACCATTCAGAAATGCAGTTTTAATGTCTGATTGATTTACATTCCAACCATGATGAGCTGCAAGTGCACAGATGCTACAAACAGTAGTCATTCGACATGTAGGAGCAAAGGTCTCATCAAAATCCATGCCTCTTTCCTGAGCATAACCCTTTGCAACAAGCCTAGCGTTATACTTGTCAGCTGTACCAGCAGTCTTAGGCTTGAGCTTGTATACCCACTTAGTGCCAATGGCCTTCTTGCCAGGAGGCAAGTCACATAAGGACAAGGTACCATTCTTCATTATAGCATCATATTTAGATTACATAGCAACCATCAATTTTTTTGAACTTTGTGCTTCATCAGATGAAATAGGCTCATTCTCATCATAGAGACTAGAGGCAGCCATAGCATAGCAATCTAATGCAAAAGAAGCACTATGAGAGCCAGAACGAGTACGATATGATAGAGGTGCATCTAATTTGCTATCGTGCAAAGCCTACCAACCATTTTGGCATAGTTTTGGCCTCCATAATGTCAACTCTCTCATCAAGAAGTGCATCATGTAAATGTGCATCAGAAAAAGAATGATCTGCATCATTACATCAAACCTCTAAAGGCTGAGAAGGTGCCTCATTAGGACCAGCACTAGACTATCCACCTATAAAAAGAGGCAGCAAAGGATCATACATATCTTTGGAGCTAATAGATGTCTTCCTAGTGTATGAAAGTAATGGCTGAATAGCATCTTCCACAAAAACAACATCACAACTAACCAAAATGTGTCTAGTCTATGGATGATACAGATGATAGCCTTTGCTTTCATAACTGTACCCAACAAAAATACATTTCACTGCTTTATAATTGATATACTGCAATGCTTCAGTGGGACACCTATTAAGTACATATGTTGCACACATGATAGCCTCAAGCCAGAAACCATGTGGTAAAGCTTGACTTGACCATACACCTCACCATTTCATGAGTGACATGTTCTTTTGTTCAGAAACTCCATTCTATTGAGGTGTATGTGGCACTACACACTAATGTTTTATCCCACGTTCTGAAAAAAATGCATTAACGTTAGAAAACATATATTCCCCCTCGATTAGAATGGAGGGTGCCCATTTTAGATGCTAAAAGATTTTCAACCAAATTGAGAAACTATTTGAAGCACATAGACATTTTTGAATTTTCTTTCAATGGATATAACCATGCATGCCTTGAAAAATCTTCACTCAAAGTCACGAAGTAAAGATAGTTTCGAAAAGAGGGTGGCTGCATAGGAACAGAGACATCATTGTGAACAAGCTGCAATTTCTGAATAGCTTGAACTGAACTATCTTTTGGGAATGAGGAACGCTGCATTTTGCCCAAAATACAACCTTCAAAAACATGTTTATGAGGTGCCTCAAGTTAGGGCAGAGAGGACACCATTTCAAATTTTTGCAGGAGTAGACCAAAGCGTGCATGCCGAAGCTTTGCATCTGATATAGCTAAGAATCATGTACTGCACATGCAAAATCATTCACAAATTTTTTGTAGTCTATGAGCTTATACAGCCCATGATATAGAACGCTAGAAGCAATAATGACATCACCATTTGATAGATCATGAACTGTACATATGTCATCAACAAATTTCACAAACAAGCTAATCTTGGCTAAAGCTAAAAGTGATAACAAATTTTTCTCGATCCTTGGCACAAATAAAGCATCCAATAATTTACAAGAACTACCATCAGCAATAGTCAGAATGAGCTTACCAACTCCCATAATAGGATAAGAGGAGTTGTTGGTGCATGCGATAGTATTCCCTATAGGGGTAAGCTCTAGTGAAGTGAAGAATTGTGTTGTGAGGTAATATGTTTGGTTTCCCCACTATCAAAATACTAAACATTTGAGTCTACTACAAACATACACTATTCATGAGAAGATGGATCATAACTACAAACAGTGGTAAATGTCCATTCTTCATTCTGCACAAGATTAGCATACTCTATTTTGGGTATGGAGGCCTCTAGAACAACCATTCAAGCCTCTTTCTTCCTTGCCTCTTTGGCAGCCAACTTTGGAGAGCTCTTTATGACATGATCATTTCCTTTACAGTATTTGTAAAACAATTTTTGCTTTTCTATTTTCTTCTCCTCTTTGTCATCCTTCTTTGATTGTGCAGAATTAGCGGATTTTTGCTTATTAGTAGAAGAGCTCCATTTACCTTTGACCTTCTGACTAGCTAGGAAAACTTGATCTACAACATGAATAATGGACCAATCCTGCCTAGATTGATCCTCCTGCAACATAGTAGAGACTAACTCCTCAAATGTTAAGGCATTTGGATTGCCTTTCATCATCAAATGAAGAGTAGAAGCAAAACTGTGATATGAATTGGGAAGACTATTCAGAACGGTCTACATAAGTGAACTATCAGGCAAGACTTCATCAACAAAAATCAACTGTTCCTTCAAATCTTTGATCTTTGTCAGAAAACTGTCCATGGAATCTCCATTCATGTGCTCACCCTCCAACTGTTTTTGGAGGTAAGCACCACGAGCCTCATTCCTTGCCTGGTATAAAATGGTAAGTGTATTCCAAGCATCCTTAGCTATTTTGCAAGAGTGAATGTGAGGAATAATAGTATGTTTGACAAACAAGGCTATCAATGCATGTGCTTGAGCATCTCTACCATCCCAACAAATTTGCTCTACAATAGGTATAATAGGAACTACAACACAAATAGTAACATGAAGAATATCATCATCTTCAATGTCGTCTGCATCACCTTCAACAACTGTGTTTGTAGGTGTAATAGGACGTTTTTCAACGCTCTGCACAATATTCGACACTCCTTTTGCAACCAATACATGACACATCATATAATCCTAGAATGGGTAATTGGTATCGTCCAACTTATCCTCAATAGCCAACATACGGAATACATCACTGCTTTCACCCATGGCCACTAACTAAAATACCCTGATGCAGATCTCAAAAAGTTGAATAGAATTACCTGTCGAGTTCTATGAAACCTGTAGTAGACTTTGAGATGCTTATACTGGTGAACTAAAACCTATTTATATCATTGGCACAAAAAGATAAAATTTCCTGCACAAGCATTGTGATAGTGCATTTGGAGGCCAAAACGAGCTCAGATTGCAATTTTCACACCACAAAGCAAATCCATTTTGATCTCCTAATCACCTTGAGTGTACTCACCAATTTTTGTGCAATTTTGAAACTGTGACTGGAGAGGTGTCGATGACTCCCTAGATGAAGTGGTGACCTACTTTGATACCAATTGTTGGAGTTTGAGGTCTACAAAAGCACGTGAACAACACAAAGAAGAAGAAGAAGCTTGGAGCACACAATACTTAATGTATTACCACTAGAATGTACAAAGATAAGTGACCTGTTAGGGTTATAGGTGTATATACAAGTCAGGGGAAGAAAACCTCCTAAAGAGGGACAGAAGTGCCCTGGCGGTCCTAGTGTGTTCACACACATCACTACCTAAATATGTCAATAGATCGGACCGTGTGTCTCTGGATGATCTTGAGTACTCATCTTGAGTTGAACTTGAATTTTATTAAACATGTGTTTCCAAAAGTTTCCTATAAACTTGGGGTGACTATCTGAAACCATGAATTTAGGTAGACCATGCAGTTTAAAAATATTGTGAATGGATAGTTCCATAACTTGGGAAGCTTCCATTGATTCTTTTGTAGGAATAAATTGTTCCATTTTGCTCAGATGATCGGCCACCACGAGAATAGCATTCTTCTATCATGGTGCCCTAGGTAAAACCATTATGAAGTCCATGGAAATATTGTCCCAACAATATTATGGTATTTCCAATGGTCGTAGCAGACCCAGAGGACTTATCCTCTTTGCTTTCTTCACTTGACATTTAAAACACTCACTTTACATAATTTTTTACATCATTGACCATATTTGGCCACCAAAAAGTGCATCTTATCAACTGTAAAGTTTCCTCAATACCACGATGTCTTGCAAATGGTACATCATGGTTCTCAAAAATGACTTATTTTTTGAACTTCCCTTCTTGGGAATCAAGCACACAAATCTTTCCTTCTCTTTTGAGCAAACCTTGCTCAATTTGAAAATTAGAGAATGCCTTATCCTCATTATTTTTTGATAACTTGTGAATCTTTTATCTGTGAAGCTAATCCGATCCAAAATACAAGATAATGCATGTGTAACTGTATTGATCTTGCCTTTCCTATATAGAATTTTGATGTGAGGGTCTTGCGTCAATTCAGCCCATCTCGCTTATCTCCCCCAAAGATCAGGCTGGGAACAAAAAAATATTTCAATGTGTGATGATCAGTGTATACTTTAAAACTTGCCCCATATAAATAGTATCTCCAAATCTTCAAAGCATGAACTATTGAATATAGTTCCTATTCATGGACATGCTATTTTCTCTAAGCTAGAGAAAGTTTCTTATTGTCAAAAGCTAGTGTGCCATTTGGAATCAAACCTACACTAACTACAATGCCACTAGCATTGATTTTCAACTCAAAAGGTTTTTGTCTATCTAGCACTAATAAAATTGGGGCACTTGAAATTGCTTGTTTCAATGCATCAAAAGCTTGTTGTTGTTGATATATTTAGGTAGTGATGTGTGTGAACACACTAGGACCACCGGGGCACTTTTTTCCCTCTTTAGGAGGTTTTTTTCCCCCGGCTTGTATATACACCTATTGCCCTAATGGGCTACTTATCTTTGTACATTCTCGAGTAATACATTCAGTATTGTGTGTTTGTGCTCCAAGCTTCTTCTTCTTCCTTGTGTTGTTCGCGTGCTTCTGCAGACGTCTAACTCCAACAATTGGTATCAGAGCAGGTCGTTGCTTCATCTAGGGCACCGTCAACACTCCTCCGTTTGCAGTCTCAGAATCGCACGAATTTTGGTGAGCATACTCAACGTGTTTCCGAGATCAAAACAGCTTCGCTATGTGGTGCCGAAATCACGATCTGAGCTCGTTTCAGCCTCCGAACGCACTATCGCAGTGCTTGTGCACGCTATTTTGTCTTTTTGTGCCAAAGGTATATACCATTTTCTGTTCGCCAGTTTAAGCATCTCGAAGTCTACTACAGGTCTAGCAGAACTCGTCAGGGCAGTTCTACTCAACTTTTTGAGATACACTCAATTTTCTGCATCAAGGTATTTTAGTTAACAGCCATGGCAGTGATGTATTCCATATGTTGGCTGTTGAGGATAAGTTGGATGGTACCAACTACCCATTATGGGCTTATATGATGCGACATGTTTTGGTTGCAAAAGGATTGTGGAACATTGTGTAGGGCGTTGAAAGACGTCCTGTTACACCTGTAACGACAAGTACTGCAAATACAGGTGCTAGAGCTGATGAAGATGGTGTTGAAGATGATATTCCGCAGATTCCTGTTCATGCTGTTGTTTCTATTGCACCTACTGCAGAGCAAATTCGTTGGGATGGCAGAGATGCCCAGGCACATGGATATATGCTATAGTGTTAGCATATTGAGTCAGTTTATGCATAAGCCGAGAAGACCACATATGGAAGCGGCCAAGAGAGTCCTCAAGTACCTAAAGGGGACTATGAATGAAGGTTTGTTTTATTCATTTACTTTAGATATTGAGCTAAAGGTCTACTTAGATGCAGATTGGGCTGGATCTAGAGATGATAGAAGAAGCACATCCGGGTATATATCATTTGCAAGTTCAAAAATCATTTCTTGGTCATCGAAGAAGCAACCAACCATGGCATTATCTTCTACCGAAGCCGAATATAGAGCTAATCCGGTATACCATGTTAGAACAAAGCATATTGAAGTCCACTACCATTATGTAAGGGAGAAGCTAATGAGCAAGGATCTTCAACTATCCTATGTCTCTACAGATATGCAATGTGCACACATGTTGACTAAAGCTCTTGATGGTACAAAGTTAAGTAGATTCAAGTTGATGATTGGCTTGCAGGAAGTCAAGGACAATTGATGACTTATTTGGAGGCCAAGCATGTTAGGCTTGAGGGGGAGCTTTTGGTGCATTTTACCCAAGCCTACATGCTTGATATGATTGATATGCTTGATATTATGATCATTTGTAAGTCACATGTGTAGTCATGTGAACACCTCTTGTAAAAGAGTACATTTTATCTCTTGTAATTGAAAAAAGAAAAAAGGAAAAGGATGGCTTACCTCATCCATGACGTAAAAGCAAAGTCGTGGATCTAACTACCTAAAACCACGAATTTTTGAGCTGAGGGAATATCTCCTAACTTTGGGGATCAGTTTTAGGTGGAGCCATTCAAATTCGAATTCAAAAGTCCCTCCAAGAATAGCTATAAAAAGAGCAAGAAGGAAGAGGCGATTAGCAAGCCTTATACTTGACCACTTCATGTCATTTTGTAGAGATTGAAGAGCTTACTCCATAGCTCTATCATTCTACTCCCATTGTGCAAATACTCATTGCCAATGTGGTTGTAATCATATGTGAATCTATACATTTGTCATTATCTACTTCTCTGTTTTGTTCTCTGCTATACTCACTCAGAGCAGTAACTTCAGAAGGTCATATCTCGAGTTCTACTCAACATTTTTCAATGTTTTAACCTGCCTTGGATAGCTCTTACTGTCTAGGTTTTGTATACCACATTTCATGGTCATTGCATTTACAATTTTGAAGCTATATGCATTTTACTGCTCACTGGTCTATCTCCACAGAGCCCCGAGACTGGTGGGCATGTTCCAGAAATTGATGAATCTTGTTCTCAGTGCTCAGTCCATCCTTTGAAGTGTTTTAACTTGTATTGGGAAGCTTGCTAAGTCTATTTGTTATGTCCAAAAGGAATTTAACTAATTCCTACCAGGTTGAGAGCACTGTTCAGTTTTTCCAGTAGGTGTATGTCCAAAAATAGCAAGTTTTGGGAGCTAGTCAATTCGCAACTAGTCTATCTTGACTTAAACTTTTGGGATATATGTTCCAAAGTACTTGGCTGATATTTTGGTGGATTTAGGAAGCTCAAAGAGTCTATCAATCAACTCTGAAGTCTCAGTTGGTCGTTGTGAAGCTCGTTGTAGTAGCACCTACTCATCTTTGGATTGCATCCACCATCTCTCTTCACAATTATGTGTGTATGTGTCTATGTGTGTATGTTTGTGTGTATGTGTGTGTGTATGTGTGTGTGTATGTGTGTGTGTATGTGTGTGTATGTGTGTGTATGTGTGTGTATGTGTGTGTATGTGTGTGTGTGTCTATGTTTGTATGTGTGTATGTGTGTGTATGCATGTGTATGTGTGTGTAAATGTGTGTGTATATGTGTGTGTATGTGTCTTGTCTGTGTATGTGTATGCGTGTATCTATGCATATGCATGTGCATTATGTATGCATATGTGTGTGTATGTGTGTCTATGCATGTAAGTATGTATGTATGCATATGCATTATGTATGCATGTATGTGTATATGTGTGTGTCTATGTGTGTATGTGTATGTGTGTATGTGTGTGTATGCATGTAAGCATGTATCTATGCACATGGATGTGCATTATGTATGCATATGCATGTGCATTATGTATGTATATGTATGCATGTGTGTGTATGCATGTAAGTATGTATGTATACATATGCATATGCATTATCTATGCATATGTATGCGTGTATGTGTATGTGTGTGTATGTCTCTCTACGTGTGTGTGTATGCATATATATGTGTCTATGTGTATGTGTGTATGCATGTGTATGTGTGTGTATGCACGTAAGTGCATATGCATGTGTATGTGTGTGTATGCACGTAAGTGCATATGCATGTGCATTATGTATGCATATGTATGCATGTGTGTGTGTATGTGTGTATGTGTGTATATGTGCATGTATGTGTGTGTATGCATGTAAGTATGTATGTATGTATATGCATATGCATTATGTATGCATGTATGTGTATGTCTGTGTGTATGTCTGTCTACATGTGTGTGTGTATGCATATATATGTGTGTATGTGTATGTGTGTATGTGTGTGTATGCATGTAAGCATGTATGTATGCATATGCATGTGCATTATGTATGCATATGTATGCATGTGTCTGTATGTGTGTGTATGCATGTAAGTATATATGTATGCATATGCATATGCATATGCATTATTGTATGCATATTTATGCATGTATGTGTATGTGTGTGTATGTCTCTCTACGTGTGTGTGTATGCATATATATGTGCGTATGTGTATGTGTGTGTATGCATGTGAGCATGTATGTATGCATATGCATGTGCATTATGTATGCATGTGTGTGTATGTGTGTTTATGCATATGTATGCATGTGTATGCATATGTATGCATATGTATGCATGTGTGTGTAATGTCTCTCTATGTGTGTGTATGCATATATGTGTGTGTATGCATATATGTGTGTGTATGTGTCTATATGTGTGTGTGTGTGTGTGTCTATGTATGTATGTGTGTGTCTATGTGTGTATATATGTGTGTATCTATATATATGTGTTTGTATGCATGTGCATGTGTGTGTGTGTAAATATGTGTGGATGTGTTTGTGTGTGTAAGTGTGTATGTGTATATGTGTATGAGTGTGTGTCTATGTGTGTATGTGTGTGTGTGTGTCTATGTGTGTATGCATGTGTGTATGTGTGTATATATGTGTGTGTATGCATGTGTATGTGTGTATGTAAATTAGTGTCTATATGTGTGTTTGTAAATATGTGTGTATGTGTCTATGTGTGTATGTGTGTGTATCTATGTGTGTCTATGTGCATATCCGTGTGTATGTGTATATATATGTGTGTATGCATGTGTATGTGTGTGTGGAAATGTGTGTGGATGTGTGTTTGTGTTTGTCTAAGTGTGTATGTGTGTGTGTCTATGTGTGTATGTGTATGTGTCTATGTGTATGTGTGTGTGTGTCTATGTGTGTGTATTCATATGTATGTGTGTATGTGTGTGTGTGTGCCTACCTTGCTTCAAACGATGTGTGTGTGCTAGTACTGTGTCAATCTCTCTCTCTCTCTGTCTCTCTCTCTCTCTCTCTCTCTCTCTCTCTCTCTCTCTCTCTCTCTCTCTCTCTCTTTCTGTCTCTCTCTCTCTCTCGTCCTAATCTCGGCACAAATGTGCCGAGAGAAATCGATTTTTTTTAACATTCCAGAGTGTCACTTATGTGACGCTCTAGAATATGAGGACATCATGTATGCGATGCTCCAGCATCGCAGGAAGTTTGCCAATGTTGTTAAAAGCGTCGTTGGCTAGCAACGCTTTTTATGATGCATATTTTTAGCATCACATAAGTGACCCTATGCATCGCTTATGCAACGACCCATCTTTTTTTAAATTAAAAAATGCCTCGTCGCTTATGAAATGCTAGCGTCGCATAAGCGATGAGACCCACTTTTTTTTCATTCGAGGGCATCACCATGCCCCCTATTTCTAGTAGTGTAGTGTAATAAAGTAATTCTATGATCTAATGATCCCGTCAGTTTAGACAGATCTAAAATCAGACACTGTTTAGTCTTCCGAATGTATGACCAAATATCTCGAGTCTAGAATTACTAGAAGGTCATTTACTCTTGTAACCAAGTAATCCACTTAGCCTAGTGGTTAAGACTCAAGGATGTGAAGGAGGAGGTCTTGGGTTCAACCCCCATGGGGTACATGGGAAGAGTGTTCTGCCCAAAGAGCTCTAGAGGCTTCTAGAAGCATCCACTTGAGTTAATTCTGGTTAATTGGGACACTTGGAGCACATGCAGTTGCCCAAAGAGCTCTAGAGGCTTCTAGAAGCATCCACTTGAGTTAATTCTGGTTAATTGGGACACTTGGAGCACATGCAGTTACATGGCTGACACATGGATGGTTAGTATCCACCTGCCCAAGTAGGTAGGCCCTTGGAGAGAGCTATATATAGAGGCATTTGGTTGGGAGGAGAGTCATCTCTCTACCATCGGGTGGTTGTAATCTTGCATTGGTATCAGAGCTCTAGGCAAGTTCCTATGGAGACCTTTGATAGCTCATCATCTTCCATCTCTAAGAGATTTTTCATGAAAACCTTGGCGGATATTTTCTCATCATTCTCTCCATGCGGTTGTCATCTTCTCCCTATTTTCGAATCCCTCTTGACGCCATGTGAAGCAAGAGATTACAAAAAAAGCTTTAGTTTATTGCTGAGGTGGTGGCGTAGCCGTGATCAAACCCACGCCCTCACTCTATGGCAGTTATTCTTCTATCTATTAGGAAAGACCACGTCGACGTCTGAGGAACGTTGGCATTGAATCTTGCGCAAGCTTCTAGCGCTGCTATTTCTCTACCCAAAGCAAAAATGAAGCTTCAGGGATCAAACCTACGATCTCGTTTTGATTGCGCTTCCTCATACCCACGGGACCAAGAAATGTTGTTGGCATGAAAGCCTTCAATAAATCTACAACTTTACAGTGTGCGCTGAAGAACTCCATCACAAGCAAAAGTGGAGATCATCTTTAGCTGCGACTTTTGGGCTTGAACCCAGGATCAGAAACATCCAGAGAGTAGAGCTTTGTCCATGATAGTAAGATGGTGGATCAAGATTTGAATTGGCAACGTTTATCAGTAGACGCAGCTCTGCTATCCACGCAAATCGTGCACGGCCGTGGTATTCTCAAATTATATCAATTTTAATTATATATTAGACGCAGCTCTAGGAGGTGCGAACGGGTCTTGAACCCATCACCTTTGGTTTGACTACTTCCAATTAGAGCACTACAGTAGGCGGCACTCATGCTATTTAAGTGACCATGCAAATTTTAATTCAGATTTCAATTCGCCCGTAGAAGCTTGTTGATGACAAGCAAAAGGACTATCTTGCTCAGACAGATCAAGGGAATGGAACTCCCGATGTCGAGCAGAACAATTATCTCCTTTATCCACTGAGCAAACCATGGATTATGTCGATATTTCTTATTCTAAATTTTTCAGTACTATAACACAAGCAAAAGGAAGGCGCGAGTTCCAAAGGGTCAGGACTCGATCCCCCGACATATCACATTGAGAGCGCTTCATGATATTCACGAGAAGAAAATGTTGTGCTTCGAATTGTCCGTTATGGTGCATGAATGTACTTTCGTAGCAGAACCAACTCGTGGCAGCAGAGAGATGCAAATTACAAATTTGCTTTGAGCTTCCATGGAGAAAGTTTATTATATCCACCATAGCAGAGAGCAAGTGTATTCTATACTGATCATTGAATTCATGTGATAAACAATGCTACGTAGAGAAGCATAAAAAGCATGCCATTTCTATCAACCATCGAATTCTTCAGAATACCAGATTTTGAACCCGTTACCTCACAGCTAAAAACATTGTGCTTCAACCACGATTCCGTAATAGGACAGTGAATATAATGATTTTATTCACCTGAAGTCTTCAAGGCCTTAAGAGGAATCGACCCTATGACCTTCTGCGAAGGAATAAACACCCTAATTGCGAAGGAATCAAACACCCTAATCACTGGGCCAAAGCGCGTTCTTCACTAACGAAGGGTGGAACTACTCTCATGGAAGGCATAAGAATCGACCTTGGGTGACTTTCTAGAATCTGTAGCAAAAAGACGAGGGAAACTTCTCTCCCAAAGGCATCGGACTTCAGATGTGCTCCTTCTGGATCGAAGGCTTCTATCATTACATTTTTTTGCAATTTCCAATGGAATCGAGTGTATACTTTGAATTCCTTTGGTGATCAAAGGCAAGCCAACTCTGAATTCGAGCCAAAGTCTTTTGAAGGTTGGCTCTTCCAGAGGATCAAAGGAAGGACATAGCTTGATGGGGAAATAAGTATTTTCCAAGTTATGTTTTCATTTCAATATTTGTTTTTCTCCATGCTTTCATGTAGGATGCATTTTATTAAAAATGATGCAAATTAATGAAAGCCAAATGGGAGAGAATAAACATATTGAAATGGAAAAGCATAAACATATTGAAATGCTTGTTAAGCATAGGTATGCATCTGCGAAAGGATGTTGGTGCATTTCTCTTTTTCAAAGAATGTGTTCATGCACAAAACATGTTTTCTTCTTGCTTGAAAAAGATAGTTAATGCTCAAGTTTATGCACATGAATGGCTATATCTTTTTATAAAAGCTAGCAAGTAGAATTTTTGTGCATGGATGATTGGAAACATGCATTTTCAAGCTCAAGAATTGCTTGATTTAGATTTGATGCATGAAAGGAGAGTGCCAACACTTGTATGCACTCACATGCATTTGCATGCAAGAAAAGGCATTTGCATATGCATGATTATTTGTTAAGTAGTGTAATACTTATACTTTCGTTACCTTACTCTTCTAACTCAACTAAGACAGCTAGGAAAAAGAGAAAACTAGATAGTTGCAAGGCTCCTGGCTACCATGCATCTCAAGTAGCTAGTTTGTTTTTCCCAACGTGATACTTAGGTATCACAAATTAGGAGTCTTGATTAGTAAAAGTGGACCCTTTGAAAGTCAAAGTGTTGAATTTTCTTTCTCATTGGAATCACAAGAAAATAAGGCTACTTTCAAATTTCCTTAATGACTCTAAGTTTAGGAGACTTAGAGAATCCTAACGATAAGCCTAGATGTAGTCGCTAGCTTGGATTTGAAAAATCATGCATTCAAGTAGGATTGATGAAGTTTCCTTTGGAATTTTTATCTCATTCTATCCCAAGGCATGATAAGAATCAAATAGAATCAATTAGAACTTAAATCAATTGAACTTTCAAGTTCAAAGGATAGTTGATATGTTCCAAATTTGAAAAAAATCATGGAACTATTGAAGTTTTTTCTTTTCATCCTGACGAGTGATGAACTTCAAAGAGGTGAATAAACTTTAGCATCACTTGAACTTTAATGTTCAATAGTTGGATGCTAGGTTCCACGACTGCATCTCTAGTCAAGATGCAAACTTTTCAAAAAGCATGGAAACTTTATTAAGCACTTTTTTGAGAATGAGAAAAGTGTGCTTGGTTTTCTTTAAGCTAATTATAGCTTAAAGGAGAAACCCAAGTCAAAGTAATCTTTTGGAATCAAGATACTTTCTTAAAAGATACGTCAAAATAATCTTTGGGAATTAAGCTACTTCCTAAAGATAAGCCAATAAAATGAAATAGTCTCGTTAACTATTTCATTGGTTAAAAAGGAATATGTTTTGGACAAGCAATAAAGCCTTAAGTCTTGGTCTTGTCCAAAAGTCAAGAATTTCTTTTGAATATCATTCCAGTAAAGAAAAAGATTCCAAGATGAATCATTGGACTAGAAAACAAAAGATTCCAAGATGAATAATTAGCTTAGTATTACTTGATTCCTTGTTAGGAATCTAAAGTTATTGAAAGAAAAATCTCCCTAGATGTGAGACTGGAATCTTTCAAGTAAGTTTTATAGCAAGTAGTTCCTAGCAGTTCCCAAACCACCAATATCGGTGCTTAAGTCCAAATAGTGATATAACCTAAAGGTATATCAAAGATTCTTAGCTTTGGAATTTGAGAGGCATCAGTGTATGCTTGGACAAAAATTCAAGAAAAGATCTCTAAAAAGCTTGCAAGTAAGCAAAGAAGCTTTAGATAGTTCAGGAGATCTTAAAGATAAAGACTAAGTCTTTATTTTAGTCACAAGATCAACTACACTTGATCAGGCTTGGTGTGTACCTTCGTATCAACTTAGGGACTTGTGGAGAAAGAGACTATACCTCTATCCCCCTCAAGTGCATATAGTTGGGATTCATGCTTTAATTATCAATCCAAGGAGTATCAAAACCTAGCCGAGTATATGAAGACGCACATTCAAATGATGGTCAATGCAAATGAGAGCCAGCAAGGTACATGCAAGTATAAATCCACCACATTACACCTTTCAAGGTTGGTTATGGTGTCGCGACACTTGGAACAATAGTCAACAGTAAATCAAGCTTTTCTCTCAGCTCTAAACTCCAAATATAGTGAATAGTGGATTCATTTCGAAGCTCTCAAGAAGACGCATCCAATGGTAGTCTTTGCACTTGATTTTGATGCTCTTGCTTCAAGTTATGAGCAAAACACTGAGTCACAGGAATGATTTTCCCCCACTTCAACACTTCCTACACTTCTCGCACACCTTACCAACAACAAACAAGCACTTTCATTGATAGAAAACACTACTAGTCACTCCTTTCAAGCATCACACATGCATGCAAGCTCACAAGGAAGAAGATACAGAGAGGAGAAGACATAAATTCGAAATTTTGTGCTCTTGATTCTCACAATGGCAAAAAAGTCCTTACAAAGAGTCACAAAATGATTTATATACATGTGCCCTAAAAATGGTCCTTTCACACAAGAGACCGGCACTTTATTGACTAAAAGACTAATTCACTACTAATTTACAAGGGTAATGGGACAAATCTTTATAGGTATGCATCTACAGGACTCCTCTAGTGCATTTACATCGGAAAATATATTACAACTAACTATGGTACAAAAACAAAGTATCCAAATCGGAAAAATTTTGGGGCCCTTCTTTTTCTCTACATCTTTGCTCTTCTTTGCTCTGCAACACTCTCCCCCTCTTTGTCTCTATTGTCCCTTGACAGGCTTCACTTCTTGTCTACAACTCGTTTACTTCTTTCCACCGCATGCATCACTTGGTCGGCCTTGCCTCCTTGTCAAGCTGGCGTTACGTTTTAAAGGCCCTGTTCTTGAATCTTCTTTCACATCCTCTGGGACCTGATGCATTTTTTTGCCTATTCTTTTCTTTTCACCACTCGCAGCCCGTGGAGATGGACTACCTTAGATTTGTAGTCTAGCTCACCGATAACCTCTTTAAATCTGGGTTGTTGTGTTAAGTCGGGCTGCCACGCACACAACTAGTGGAAGGTATGAAGGTCTAGATCTTCAGCCTTTGATCTGGACCTTCCAAAGATCAAGAGGTTGAAGCACCTTCTTGGGGCTTTGGATCTGCTGGATATCTTCTTGCACTTCTTCATGGATACTTGTTGGCCTTGATTCGTCCTTGCCTCTTGCGTACCTCCCCCTGTTATATGCCCCTGTAGGGCTCTGTGCAGAGATGGGTGTTGCGTGCCCCTACGGGGCTTCTTGCAGAGATATGTCTTTAGATATATTATCTTTAGTGAAGCTTCTTTCTTGGTTTTCTTCTTCTTTTCTTTTTGTTGGACTCTCCTTCAACACTACCCCCCTCCTGAACTCTATCGTCCCCGACAGGCTTTGGAATGTGGCGGGAGTATGTCCTGTAGACCTTTTGCTCTATTTCATTAAGCATATTGGCTTCACATATCATCAGTTTCTTCCATTGTTCAACTTTTACACCATCATGTGTTGCTGTCTATGGTCTGCGAAGAAACTCAATTCATATGCCACCAGTCTGGCATTTAGATTGTTGACATCTTCACGAAGATCTCGGAGTCAATTTCAAAAAATCCGATAAAAAAGGCTTCCTCCAAAGTTTATATGTATTGACTCGACAAGAACATCAGTCTGGAATAATATGCCATAATTGTAGGACGATTGGGCATAACTAATAAATAAAAAATAAGGATATCTGTGCCTTGGTTAATGCCAATGAAATTCAAAAATGTATATTTTGCATGTTTGAAAACTTTTAGTACTGTAAGTATCATGCTGAGGATTTTATTAGTCATCTTGATAGTTAGGTCGGGTACTATTGCATACCGATGTAGCCAGAATTCAATGGATTTCACCATGTACTCTTTGGTCGGTAAATAATTGTGAGGTGGACTTGGAAGTAGTGAATAATTCAACTTTGTTTATTGAGCACACCCGTCTTTTGCATGTCCAAAAACTCTCGTGCTTTACAGCGACGCGGTGTTGGGCAAAAAGAAGGATTTACCTGTAGTAAATATGGTGTTGCTTGCCAGTGCACCCGCAAAGTAGGATTCTTTTCCAAAAATTTTCTTCGCCACAAAGGTTGTGCTGCTTCAAATTCTTCTTGTGTGTAATTGAAGGTGTTTTCTGTGAAATTCAACTGCTCATCAGGATCTTTCTGCGTGGTTTGCTTTATATACAGTCGTGTTTGCTCTTTCAATAGCCCATAAGGAATGTTAAATGGCTTTATGATCTTATCCAAGTCTTTTCCTTTAATTTTTGCTTCCTTCATGACTTTGACCACTTCATTTTCAAAATTCTCTATCAACCGGGACACCAATAGTGCCCGTTCCTTTTGACCTAGTTCTGCAGTATACGGCATGGGATGATCATCACACGGTTCGGCCGTCTGCTCTTTTACTGGTGAATGATAGATCAGGGGAGATAGAGGATGTACCTCTACCTTGTCAGTAGGATTTCTTAGTTGTGGCTTGTTATTTGTTGAGTTTGGATTAGTTGCACAGGCAACTGTTCACTCATTACATGAAATTGTTTTTTTTCTCTCATGGCATTGTCATAGTCTGCATCTGTTTCCATCATTTGTTGCTGTGTGTCCATTACTGTCTGTATCATTGGTTTCGCTATTGGTTTCAATTGAGTAACATCTACATTTAACCATGTTGTAGGTATGCTAGGTTCTTCCCCAATTGTAACATCCTTCCCTTGTGCCACGTGTAATGTTGTGTCATTTGGTTATGTACTTGTGATTGTTGATTGTCGAGGGTGGTTTTGACTTGGTGAATCTCCATCCATTCCTCATTGTTTGTTTCTGTTCTTATGTTTGTGTCCAAGGTGTCACTCTCATGACTAGATTCCTCATTAGAACTTGAATCTTCCAATCCCAATTCCTTGTATCTGGCAGCTAGTGATGGACTATGTTCCATGTCCTCCTGTTGCTACACTCGTCTTTCCTACCTATATTGATGTCCTTGGACATTGAGGTTGACTTGGACTAGCATGTAAGTATGCATTTCTTCTAGTGTCGCAGAGAGATCTCGTTTTGTGATAGGCGGTTGCGTAATGAAATCCCTGGTAGCAGATGTGCCTGCTTTGATTGTGGTGTTAATTGCACTTCTTTGTCTCTAGCACGCTTAGCCCCTCGCATTGGTTTCTTGGAACTTGTCCGCACTTCTTCTGTGGACATGGCTGTTTTCTTTGTCTTTGGAATGGTGGCCGACTTCATATATTTTTCCATTTCTATGGAGGTTGGCATCAATCGTAGACATTCTTTCAGTTCAAGTGCTTCATAAATCAGCAACATCAATGCAGAGCTTCCATTTAGAAACTTCTTCTGACTCCATTTCTTCTTAGCTTCAAATAGTCGTTCCTGTATATATGGAGTGAAGTTGACTTGATTCCCAATTTGCCTCATAGCATGGGATAGCAATTGAACCACGATCTTTTGAGGCATAGTATATCTGTTCATGTTGGGGAAGCAAAAGTGTTATGCACCAATCGAACTGATTCTTCAATATCTGTTCTGTTGATTTCCAGAAAGGTTTTCTTTTTGGCATCATGACATTCATCTTTGAGATTTGTGAGACCGTCCTGACTCCATCTAAAAGCTTTGTTGATGATTTCATGTGTGAATCAAATAGTTTTCCATGTATCGGTTTTGTTTAGCACTTTAGCTTCCGGGATTGAGGGCTTATCTGCTGCAGAATGGAGTGTGTTCATAACTTGAGTGCATCTTTGAAACTCTGGTAAATACATTGGGAGTCGCAGAAGTGCATCGATTCCAGCCCTTGTCCAAACTTCTATGATGCTTGGTAGTCCCTGGATACAATTATGTACTCGGCATGGGAACCTTTAGCCGGTGGGCTATTAGGTCCTACAAAATCTATTCCCCATTTGGTAAATGCTATAGCACTCCTCATAGGTCTCAATCGCATCTCGTCTCTTTTGATGGGATACTTTGTTCGTTGACATGTATCGCACCTTTGGACATAAGTGGCTGCATCATGGTGTAGAGTTGGCCACCACATTCTAGCGAAGAGAATCATTTTTGAAGTTTTATCTGTAGAAAAGTATCCTCCCGTAGCTCCCATATGAGCCATCTCTAAGACCGAAACATACTCATCTTCATGAATTCACATTCGTAAATGATTGTCTCATCCTCTCTTGAAAAGTTGCTTTCCTATAAGAACATAATCCTTGCTTTGCTCTACGAGGGCACGTTTTCTTGCCAAATTAGCTCCTTCCGGGTACTCCTGAGTTTTCAAGAATTTTACCAGAGGCATACTCCACCTTGGTATTACTATAGAGTAGCATAGAATAGAGTTCTCTTCAGGTGTTCTTTCTTGACAAATGGGGCAAGTAGATACATAGTTATGTGTATCCCTCTGCATGGTATGCCAATATATGTGTAATCTCTTCAGTGTTTGCCATGTTCCATTCACACTTCGATGAGTTTTCCATTGATTTACATGTGCTTTTTGAAGCCACATCTCTTGCTCCATATATATGTGTAATCTCTTCAGTGTTTGCCATGTTCCATTCACACTTCGATGAGTTTTCCATTGATTTACATGTGCTTTTTGAAGCCACATCTCTTGCTCCACACATCTCATAAGTAGGCCACTTGGATCTTGGTGGTATAGGCTTCCAGCTATGATGTGGAGATTTCTAGTCTTGCATAGTTCTTGGCTTTTGTTTTCAGTGATCTTATGTTCAGGTCCATATGTGAGGATGGGGATCAACTTTTCTGCCCATTGTGGACATACTTAGAGATTGAAATGATAAATATCCGACATATCATCTATCACTCCTGTGGGAGGTTCTCCCTATGTCATTCTCGGCAGGTGATCCACACGGATGTGCATGTTCCCTTTCTTGACTAACACTTCAAAATCAAATTCCATTAACAATAGAAACCATCGCACTAGTTGTCTGGTATTACAAGGTTTATTGACTAGGTACAATAGAGCTTGATGATCGATGAAGAATTTGAATTTGTTTTAGTATCAAAATTTCTTTACCGCATACACCATTCCTAAGCCTTCTCGCTCTATAGTGGTATAATTACATTCTGCTTGGTTTAATTTTCTACTGGCATAGGCTATAAGGTGATCTAGCTTTCCTACATCTGCTGGCTGTGCTAAGATGCATCCAATGGCAAACTTGGAAGCATCTACATGAATATGAAATGGCCTATTCCAATCAGGCACCCTGAGGATTGATGTTGAACTCAAACGACTCTTCAATTCATTGAAAGCCTTTTCACATTCTTCCGTTCAAATAAACTGAGTCAGTAATCCATAAAGGGGCCTCACAATTATGGCATACATGTGAATGAATCTACGGTAGTATCCACAATGTCTCATAAATGCTTGCACTTCCTTAGCGGTCTTTGGTCTTGGCAATTCCAAAATCACTTTGATTTTGTCTTCATCTATGGAAATTCCATTTTTAGAGACAATGTGTCCTAATATCTTCCCTTGTCAAACCATGAAGACAAATTTTTCCGGATTAAGGCAGACTCTATACTGTCGACATTTGGAAAATATCTTTCTTAGTTCTAGGATATGTTCTGATTGTATAGCTGAATAGGTGCATAAATCATCCACGTATACCTCCATACTTTTTCTTAAGAACTCCTTGAACACATGGCACATCAACCTTTGGAAAGTAGCTGGGGCATTAGTCAGACCAAAAGGCATAACCCTAAATGTATAAACTCCCCATTCGGTTGCAAAGGCTGTCTTATGTTGGTCCTCAAGAGCAATTGCTACCTGATTATACCCTGAAAAGCCATCCAGGAAACTATAGACTTCTTTACCTACAACCCTTTCCAACAGATGATCTGTGATAGGTAATGGGTAACTATCTCATATGGTGGCGGCATTCACTTTTTTCAGGTTAATGCATACCCTTAACTTGCCATTCTTTTTCAGCATGACTACCAAGGGTGATACCCATTCCGTGTGTTCAATCTCATAAATGAAGCCCGAATCCAATAACTTATCTATCTCTTCCTTAATTTTTGTAGAATAAACATCATTATAAGTGTATGGTCTTTGTTTGGAGGGTTTGGCTTCTGTTGTCATAGGGATTCTATGGGTGCAAATAGAAGGATCTACACCTTTCAAATCCTTATATGTCCATGCAGGCAAAGTTTTCACACTATCCTCACCATTTTTGCTATCGTCAAGTTGCAATAATCCTTCTGAATTCAATCCTTGCATTGACACTTCAAGCTCACCTTCCGCTTCCAACTCCTCAAAGGGAGGTTCAATTCCTTCTGTTTTCTTCCATCTATCTTCTTGGACTCTTGCCCACAAGTCTCTAGGCCATTTCCCATCTACTTCAGGCATAATGGAACCTTCTCCTTCATTTTCACAGTCATTTTTACCATGGATCTCATCTTGCTTTCCTTCCGTGGAATCATTAGGTGTTACACATTCTTGAAATTCTTTTTCGAGAATTCTTGAGTTGGGTAGTGGTTGAACAGGTTTTTCTAAGGTTTGCTGAGCTACTTCAATTAACTTCTTACATATCTCCAATCTTTCTTTCTCTAATTCACCTCTAGGGTATTCCCTTTCATGTTGTTCAATGGTTGGTCCTGCTTTTATTTGTGCTTGATATGCCTAAATCCACATTGCTAAGTCTTCTGGCGTTGGATCGGCCAGGACTGATCCTACCTCTTGTTTTCTATGCTTTTCTATCTTATTGTTTCCCTCAAGTTCTTGTTTTTCTTCTTGGCCTTGTTCATTATTCTTGTTCTCCATCTTTTGTTGCAGTTTCTTTTCTTTCATCCTTTCTCTCGGATTCTTCCATCTTTGAGTCCATTTACTTTCTCAGACTCTTCAAAGTCTGCAATTACTTGAGGTGTGGGTATGTTCAATTCTTTGTTGGAGTGATCATTTTCTCTAGTTTTATCTGAAGTCTCTCTTGCTTTAGCCCTTGTTATTGCTTTCAATGGCACCGTGTACTCCTTATCACTCCCTGATGACTCTATCACTTCTATCACATTGATCTGCACATTGGAAGTAACTTTATTGGGATTCTTGGGACAATCTCTAAAAAGATGTTCTTTACCACAATCACTGCAGTAACCCTCCCAAACTCTCTTAGGTGGTGGTGGATTAGGTAATGTACATTCTCTGATAAAGTGATCACCTCCGCATCGGTAACATGGTCCTCTAGGGGCAGGTGGTCTACTCACTAGCCAAGGGGGTATGGGTGCTCTAGGAGCTTTGTACATCAATGACACATAGTCCTGGTCATATCCATAAGAGCTGTCACGTCCTTTAGAACCATAAATATATGGTTCGTAAGATTTTCCATACTCAGCTACAGTGCCCTCATAAGTGGGATAATTTCCTTGACCAGGGTCATAAGATAGGTCATAAGCCTAGCTAATAGGGTGGCTGGGACTATCGCTCTTTCTGGGTTCTCTTCAAGTTGAGCCATTTTCATTGAGACAACATTCTGGGGGTGTGGCGGTTGTTGTCCTAGCATAGGTTGAGGTTGATTGTATCCTTGATAAGCATAAGGTCGTGGTGCACGTGCTTGCTGCTGGTATGAGGGGTATCTAAAGGCTTCTCCTCCTTGATCTCTCTGGGGGTATCCATAAGGCCTAAAGGGTGGTTGTACCGATCTTGATTGTCGATTGTAAGCACAGTTCTCTGTGCTGTGATTTGTGTACCTTTGTTCTATGCTACAATAATGCATAGGGCCTAGGGCGGGTGGTCTATTGTAAGCATAAGCAGGTGGTGGAACTACTCCCCTATTGCACATGTGAGAAGGATGGTCTCCTCCATAGTGAACGCATCTTCTGAGCATGGGCACTCTCATAGGATTGCTTGGGTAATTCCTCTGTCCTTGAACATTCAATTTCTTAGCCACTAAATCAGCTATCTCTTCTACATTGTTCCTGGGATTTGACGTACTACGAACACTATCCTCACTCTTCACACTGCCTGGAGGTATTTTTAAGTGTTTTGCCAGATTTTCCTCAAGGACGATACACTCTTTCATACATTCTTGTAAATTTTGGACTCTCTTCACATATACTAATGATCTCAATGATCCATTCACTAATCCTTCCAAAAACAATGAAACCATTTTGTTTTGAGTGAGCCTCTCCTCAACAGGGCATCTATCAACGTATTGCTTGAATCGTCTTGCTGTCAATCTTATCGATTCCCTATGAGCCTATTTAAAACTATGGATTAGTGATGACGAGTTGTTTTTTATTCCAGTCTTAGTGAATTCTTCAATCAATTCTTGATAGACTTGTTCCATGTTTTGGAAATTATTAGGATCTAAGGGTTGGAATCAAGCTAAGGCTGTGTCTGTAAGGGTTAGGCGGAATGATTCATATTGGATTAAGAAGTCTTCCACTTGTTTGGCTCTTATCACTTGCTTGAATTTAGCTATATGGTTGTATGGTTTACTAGAGCCATCGTAGTGACTTCTCATGCATTTGGAAACTTGAATGGGTCTCAATCTTCTTCCAGGTTCAAGTGGTCTTGGCATCATAGGGAAAACTGGTCGTCCTATTGGTATATCTGCTTCTCTTCCTATAGGTGGTCTCTCATGAACAGGGATTCTATTTCTTGGTTCTACATTTGTAGGAGGTTGGCAGTTAGGATTATTACCAGGTGTCGCAAACTGCACGTGGGGTCTAACTGGAATGTTTGGTTGTTGTGTCTGTCCTGAATGCTGATAAGAAGTATCTTGATAAGTTCCTTGGGGATTTTGCGAAGTTGTGACTTGATCCCTAGGTGGGAATACTGGAATGTTTTGATATTTCAGCCCTGCTCTTTCTAATTTCGTTAAGGGTCAGTATCTTCTTTGATTCTTGTCCAAGTATGTAATATGAGTGGGGTTTTAAGGATCTTGTAACTCATAAATGGTGGCTGGATTGGTAGCTTCTTCCCACAATGAAGAGTTCGTTCTAAGTAGATACTCCATTCCATTGACTAAATAAACATCCATCAGGGAATCATCTTGGGGAATTAGGTCCCCTCTCCAAACCCTAATTATAATGGACTTCCCTCTAGGGGCAGACACTTGTTCTTCATGTCCTTCTTCATTAAGGATGTGGGCATTGCCTTCTTCTCTTTTCTCATTGATGTTTTCAGGATGTTCCGTGACTGCATACACAATCCTCTTTTATCCATATAGAATCCTCCCACATACTTAACCGCTGGCTTGGGCACTATGTGAGCATCTGTGGCTTTCTTCAGTCTAGCCACTGATCTGTTTAGTCCATCTAGGTAGATGAGTAAGTCATGTTGATTGGTGCTCACGTATTCCAAAGAAGTTCGATACTCTCCCTCAATGATAGACATTATGCCAACTATCGGTACAAAACTCTACATATCTTCAAAGGCCATAATGATTTCCTTTTCAAACTCACTTGAGGTTTCGGAGTAATGGGAATGAGCACTCGGCTCGGCTACACTTCCCACAAATGAGATTACACTTCTTTAGCTTCCTAGGATTCTTCCCGATCTTAGGTTCATTCACTGAAGGGCTCTAGTTGAGTTGAGACAACCCCTAGCTCACAAAGCTCTCTGCAAAATCTCAGAGTTGTATGAATTTTTTTCTTAATTTGGAATTTCCTATTGAGGTATCACTAAAGATCTCTCTGCATGACACCTGACACTTTCTTAGTCCATGACACTCGACACTCGATAAGTATCACGACTCAGGTCTCCACGACACTCGACACACAACAATTCAGAAAGTGTCGCGACACTTGAAGTAAACGACACACGACACTTGACACTGGATCAATCTTGATACTTGACACTCATCAAATGTCACGATAGCTAGCTCTACGACACTCGACACTCATCAAATGTCACGGTAGCTGGCTCGACGACACTTGACACTTGTAGCTAGCTCTACGACACTCGACACTTGTCAAATGTCATGATAGCTAGCTCTACGACACTTGACACTCGTCAAATGTCACGATACCTTAGTCACGATACTCAACAAAGTGTAAGTATAGCAACAATTAACAAGCATCACACATGCATGCAAGCTCACAAGGAAGAAGATACAGAGAGGAGAAGACACAAATTCTAAATTTTGTGCTCTTGATTCTCACAATGGCAAAAAAGTCCTTACAAAGAGTCACAAAATGACTTATATACATGTGCCCTAAAAATGGTCCTTTCACACAAGAGATCGGCACTTTATTGACTAAAAAACTAACTCACTACTAATTTACAAGGGTAATGAGACAAATCTTTATAGGTATGCATCTAGAGGACTCCTCTAGTGCATTTACATCGGAAAATATATTACAACTAACTATGGTACAAAAACAAAGTGTCCAAATCGGAAAAATTTTGAGGCCCTTCTTTTTCTCTCCATCTTTGCTCTTCTTTGCTCTGCAACACTTGGCCTTGATTGTCCAAGAATGTGCGATTAGAACGAGTTTATAGATTTCCCAAGTATTGTAAATCAAATTCCTTTTAGGATTTTTTCACTCAAGTTCCATTTATCCAATCGAAAAATGTGAAAAGAGTAAGTTGTTCCAAGTCTAAAAAGAGCGAAGAAATTCCAAGAATGTAGTCTGCAAGCATGAAGATGGTACTTAAGTCTGTGGAAGGTAAAACATGATGCTTACCTATCCTTAAAGGGATTCTGATATGAATCCAAAAAGCATGAGTGGATGCTTAGACTTATGCAATAGAGAGATTCTTGTAAAGTCCTGGACAGGATAGGTACTTAAAGCATCAGTAAAGAAGGAATCTAAAGACAAGAAGTCAAAAAACTCTTGTCACTACAAATTGGTCAAGAATAAACCAATTGAGCTTGAATCTATGAAAATTCAAGTACTTTGAATTCTAATCGGTTTTCATTTGAAAACCCTAGTAAACATCAATGGATATTCTATCAAGAGGTTTTCAAGTTTCCTAGGCAAAACACGTGATTGTATTTTAATCATGTGAAGGAATCAAAACCTAGAATATCAAGTTAGAGGTAATGCCGAAAACTTCTAAAGAGTTGAAGTGAAAAGGTACTCTATCAAGATATGTTTAGACTTTAGGATAAGTATTACCCACACATAAATGTGAATATAAAATAGGGTGGTATGAGCCACCAGAGTTTATACTCAGATTGATGTAGGAAAGATGGTATGGGACATCGGACCATGGGATGATAATTATCTTTTAGTCCTAGATTGGATCTTGTAATTAGGCTTGATTCTCAAGGGAATTAAAACTTCAAAGAAGGAGTTTAAATTCAAGGAGGATAAAAGTAGTATCTCAAGATATTTCAAGGTAACTTCAAGATCAAGGAAACAAAAGAAAAGAAGTAACTTCCAAGATCTTCTTGAAACACTTAAAGCTTAAGTGTTGTTAATTTGGAAATATTTCATAAATTTCTGTAAAAAGTTTGACTTTGATTTTGAGCTGATTTTTTCAACCAAGGATTTGATTGAGTAAGTAAGGAGTCAAAAAGATTGAATATGACCTGAACTTAGTCTCAAGTAAAGCATTATTTGAATACAAAACTCATCAACACTACCTCAGTGGCTCGACACACTGCTATTGATTACCACACTAGTATCTTGTGGTGGGATGATGTTTTTTATTTTTCTTTCAATCTTTTTGAGAATCCAGCTTATTTCTCTTATAGATAGAAAAAAATGCTTCAATACCCCGTTGAAACAGATCTTTGAGAAGTTAAAGTTCTGAGTCATCTACACTCTGACTCATAACAAGTTTACATATCTTTGAAGTTTGAATTGGTTGAATAGAGTTCTATTTCTTTCTTTCTGCTTTCCGAATCTTTTCAATTTGACTCAAATATAGTATCTGATTCTTTTCATAAAAGTCAAGGGTTAGCTAGATAAAACCACATAACTTAATTAAGCATCCTAGGACCTTTTCAAATATTGAAAAATGATAAGTTCAAGATTGACTTATTCAATTGAGGTTGCTTTAAGTTATAGCATAAATGATTTCCTGGAGTCCAATATACTCTAGAATAGAAAAGTTAGGAATTGCTAAGTACTTTGACAATTCCCAAGAACTTTTAGTCCAAGTCTTTGAGAAAAGTATCCTAAGTTGGATAAATTTTCATTTTGAATTTGAATTGGTCAAGTTATAGTATGGTTGAGTCAAAGAAAATGGTAAACTTTCTCCTAAGTTTACATAGGAGTTTTAAACTCATCAGGACAAAGAAGTCCTCTAATCGGGTGAAAAAATTAAGTAACTATTGGATAGGAGTTAACCATTGTACAAACATCCGAGTTAGATGTTTGGGACAACCAAACTTCAAGTTCTCCAAAACAAATTCAAGTGAATCAAGAGTTCTCAAAGTCTTGCGAGGGATAAGAGTCCCACCTTCTTTACTAAGTCCATGCACCAGTCATGCCCAAAAATGGACTAGGAATTTGAATCCACCCAGTTCACATGTTTGTGCCTAGACCACACATCAGGAAACTGTGAATTGGCCAGGGATGTTTTTAGATCCACCCTTATTATTCATTCACTACTTTGTACTTTGACTAGTTTATCAAAGTGCAAAGAGAGACAGTGTTTTGAATCATTGGGTAGGGATGCCACCACAGGGATGAGACATGTTCTTTGAGTTCTAAAACATTACCATGTTCTTCTAGTTTTAGAACATGAGGCTCGGCGGTTGCCTACAGTAGATATATAGCTCTATTTTCGAGGATGAAAATATTTCTCTAAAGGGGGAAACACTATAATAAAGTAATTCTATGATCTAATGGTCTGGTCGGTTCAGACATATCTGAAATCAGACACTATTTGGTCATCCATATGTATGACCAAAGGTCTCAATTCTAGACTTACTAGAAGATCATTTAATCTTGTAACCAAGTGATCCACTTAGCCTAGTGGTTAAGACTCAAGGATGTGAAGGAGGAGTTCAACCCCCATGGGGTACATGGGAAGAGTGTTTTGCCCAAAGAGCTCTAGAGCCTTCTAGAAGCATCCATTTGAGTTAACTTTGGTTAACTGGGACACTTGGCACACATGCACTTACATGGCTTTCTTGAGAGCTCCACAATGATATCCTCAGAGTAGAACACTAAGCTCCTAGGGCCGCACACGGTACTCCGCACAAAGGCTACAAAATATGCAAAAAGCACATTACACAGGGAGCACGAACACAAACTTCTTAGGTGTTACAATTGCAGTCAAACTGATAGTCTATGATTGACTAGGCCACTATATGTTTTATCAAAGAACATATACAAAGAAGTGTCTGGTGGCCATTTGGTCTTTCACATGGATGCCAACGATAACAATCTCCCACTAAAGGCCAATATGGCCAAAGTAACTATGGGAGAAAAAATAAAGAATGATAAAGAATACCTCATTGTAAGTATATAAACCATACCTCCCACCTGATGGGCATGTTACATAGTGTACAAGTGACTGTGTAAGAACATGAATCAAGTAACCCCCATCAAGTGACAACAATGTTGAAAGCTGTTAGTGGTAGAGCTTTAGTCAAAGCATCTGTAGCATTATGGCAAGTGTGAACCTTCTCAAGAATAATGTGCTTAGTGGCTAATCAATATCTAATGAAGTGATACGTCACATGATGAGGTAAACCCATATCACAAACAAGTGGAGAAAGCCACAATGCTTCCTTACATGCCTCACTTGTTGCAACATGCTCTGTTTCTGTGGTGGAAACAACTATACATTCTTGAAGACGAGATCTCCAAGAGATAGCACGTAAAACAAAATGAAAAATATACCCTCATGTAGACTTATGATTGTCTACACAACTAGCATAGTCAGAATCTGTGTAACCAATAATGGATGGTTTCCTCTAAGCATAGACACTTGTCCTTAGTGCCACTCAGATATCTCAAAATCATCTTGATCGCTTCCCAATGTTTCTTGCCAGGATTAGACATATATCTTCTCACACCTCCCACTGCAAATGCAATGTCTAGTCTCGTAGCTACCATTGCATACATGAGACTATCAACAATAGACTGATAGGGATTTTGGTCATGAATTCCTTTTCCTCATTTGATTTGGGGCGATCATCCTTGCTCAATTTCACATATGTGGGTAAAGGTGTACTCAATGACTTTCCACCCTCCATACTGAACCTGTGAATTACTTTGGATATGTACTCTCTTTGAGACACATATATGCATCTTTTACTCTTATCGCGAGTAATGTGCATGCCAAGAATATGTTTAGCATCCCCCAAATCCTTCATATCAAATGTCTGACTCAACTTCTTTTTGAGAATTGACAAGTCGTAAGAGGACTTCCCAGCAATCAACATATCATCGACATAAAGTATCAAGCATATCAAACTTCCATCTGATCATCTCTTTGTGTAGAGACAATGATACTCATTGCTTTGAGAATAGCCTTGAGACTTCATAAAAGCATCAAACCTTTGGTACCATTGTCTAGGGGATTGTTTAAGTCCATACAAGCTCTTATTGAGCTTACAAACTAGACTTTCCTTGCTAGGAACTACATAACCCTCTCGTTGTTCCATATAGATCTCATCTCTAAGACCTCCATGCAAAAAAGCAGTTTTCACATCCATTTGGACTAGTTCTAAGTCCTCCATTGCAACGAATCCAAGCAACATGCACAGGGTAGTCATCTTGACCACTAGAGAAAAGATTTCCTTGAAATCAATACCATGTTGTTTCTCGAAACCCAAGTCGTGCTTTATACTTTGGAGAAGCACCATCTGATGTGAATTTCAGCTTGTATACCCATTTACATGGTAAATCTTTCCTGCCCATTGGCAAAGGTACTAAATCCCAAGTACCATTCCTATGAATAGAATCCAACTGACTCTTCATGGCATGCTCCCACTTGACATGATCTTCTGTCTGCATAGCCTCTTTGTAGCAAGAAGGCTCACCGGCATCTGTTGGCATAACAAAATCTAAACCTGGAACATATCTATCAGGTGGATGTGAGACATGCGTAGAGCCTCTCAATGGTTGTTGAATAGGAACATATGCAAACTGATCTGATCGGATATTCTCTTGAACACCCCTATGTGCAGCAGTTTTATGCATGCTAAGCGGAGGACTAGTATCCTCAAACACCACTCTTCTCACTTCAACCTCCTTAATGGGCTGGTTATGCATCTTAGGCTCATTGAAAATGACATCACTACTTCTGATCACTTATCATGTTTCAGGATCCCATAAGCGATATCCAAGTTGTCCTTCTTGACCATATCCAAGAAAAATGCATTTCTTTGACTTATGGTCCAACTTTTGTCTACGTTTCTTGGGTATATGAACATATGATTCACACCCAAAAACTCCAAGGTGATCATAATATGGTGGCCTCCCTATCTATAACTCTTGTGCCACTTTCAGACCTTTGGCAGTACTAGGTGAAAGGTTAATCACATGAACTATAGTCAATATTGCTTCTGCCCAAAAGCCTTGTGAGAGGTTTGCATGATGCAACATAAAAACTACTCTATCTTGAATAGTTCTATTCATCCTTTCACCTACACCATTATGTACTAGGGTATAAGGAGCTATAAACTCTCTACAAATCCCTCTAGACTGACAGGAAAGGATCAATTCATGTGAGGTATACTCACCCCCATTATTTGAACGTAAAGCATTAAGCTTAGTTCCTTTTTTAGTCTCAACTGAAGCAAGCCATTTTCTAAAATTAGGGAATACCTCATCCTTTGATTTGATAGGATATACCCAAACTTTTCTAGTAGCATCATCTATGAAAGTGAAAAAATAAAGAGAACCACCTAAGGACCTAGTGGGCATAGGACCACACACATCTATATGAATGAGATCTAAAGGCTGAATTGAAGAGTCAATATGCATTCTATGCACATGTTGGGTTTGCTTTCCATATTGACATTGCTCACAAAATGAAAAATCAGAGAAAGATAACACAGGTATAGCCAGAATGAGAAAGATTTTCCATTCCATACAAGATATATGGCCCAAACGACCATGCCAAATACAAGCCATAGGCTGTTCAATAATAACTAATAAGTATTCTTTATGTGATACAAACAAAGGATAAAGCGAGCCAACTTTTCTTCCTTTTGCAATAACCATATTGCCCTTTGATATACAAAAGGGCTAAGCATAGAAGACCACCTTGTAACTAAGGTCATCAAGTTGACCAACTGACATCAAACAACATGATAATTGAGGTACATGGTATACATTATGCACAGTAAATTTTGAACCATCAATGAATTGCACAACCACATCTCCAATCCCCACAACATCACACTAGTAAGATTCACCAAGTCTCACAGTACCAAGAGACTTTTCTGCATAATTAGAGAACCATTCTTTGTGTGGTGTCACATGGAAAGAAGCACTAGAATCTAGCAGCCACATGTGGGAGAGAGAATCAGCCATAAGAGCCTCAATTGGCACAATACTATCAAGTGCCAACACATTAGCATCATCAGAAATAGCATTAATTTCTTTAATCTTCAGAGTCAAAGTAGATGGTGCAGGTAACTGTTTAACATGCCCATCAACATTTTGTCCTTTAACTTTAGCATTCTTTAATGCATAACAGTCTTGCTTCATGTGTCCTTTCTTATAATAATAATGGCATTTGATATCCCTCTTCCTTGATTTACTTCTATTCTTATTTCGTTGACCATTTTTTTCCTTGTTCTTGTCCCTACCATGTTGCTGATTCTTTCCTTGGTAAGATTCACGAACATTATATGCATCTCCACTCTGAGTACCAACCATAGATTTTCTACGAATCTCCTCACTCAAGAGTGCTCCACATATGTCATCATAGATGAGTTTACCACCAGGTGCACTATTGCTAATAGCTGTGCAAAACATATCCCATGATGATGGCAAGGTGCATAACAACAATACTACTTTCATTTCATTATCCATATCCATTTTTTGAGCCTGTAACTGGGAGAATATAGCATCAAACTCATTTAGATGAGAAACAACACTAATTGTGTCCTTCATGTGAAGGGCATATAATTTTCTCATCAGATACACATTATTTAATGTTGTCTCTTTTTCATATGTATTGCATAACTTTTTCCAAAGCTCCTCTGTACTTTCACAATCTAATACTATAAAGTAAACATTATCTGCTAGATGCAAGCGAATGATAGATCTGGCCATTTCATCTAACTCATCCCAATCATCTTCATCCATGTCAACAGGCTTCTCACCTAAGCCTGCCAACCATCCTAGCAATTCTTGATCAGAATCATCTTTATAGAGCAATGGATTTTGATATTGTCCCATCTTCGTGTCTTCATTCTTGGAGAGCTGCAAGTTGAACCCGTCTTGAAGCAGATTCTTGTAGGTATCCGTATTCAAAGAAAACCTAACCGTGCCATCTCTTGCCTTACTTTCTCCTTTCTTTCTTTTCCATCTCATCGGCTATTAGTGTCTTCTTCTTGTCGATCGAGTTTGGAGATACTTGGATTTGAAGCGGATCAGACTTTGGCCCTATTGAAATGAAACCTGTGCGCCACTCATGCACACAATTGGCTTGCATAAGCCATGGTCGATCGAGTAAGATCGAGAAAGTGGCCTCTGAGGTCCTTGGTCTTACTATCAGATAATCGACTTTAAATTCTAGACCCCCCAAAACTGTGCTTACATTCTTCAAAAGACCCGTAGGCTTCACTTGCATTTGATTTGCCATCGTCAAGGACATTGGAGTTTCTTCCATATGGTTGAGGCCTAGAGCTTTCATCATGTATTCAGTCATTAGATTGATAGCGGCTCCACTATCTAACTGAGCACCTGGGACTGCATATCCTTTAATCTTGACTGTCACAGCTGGAGCATTCGAATCAATTTGCATCGTAATACTTTGAACGATCCCTTCGACATCATTATATTGTCTCTTTTTATCTCGAGCTTTCCTCGGCTTCTTAATATATTCGTTGTCGAATTGTTTTCTATATGCAGGAGAACATTTCAGCAATGTGCCAATGTCCAACGTGACTTCCGTGTCAGCGAGCAGTTTTACGATGTCAACTTCCTCCAAACTTTGTCTTTCCTTCCTACATTTTGGAACCCTTAATCTTTCAGGGAAGGACGCTATACCTGGCACAAACTCCTTGGTTACTGGTGGAAGGATCTCAATTTCTTCCCCGTCCTCAAACTCGTGCTGTTCAACAAATCCTCTCACCTGGTTTTCTACCTCTCCATGTTCAGGTGTCTTCTCCTGACTAGCTTTTTCGCTTTCACCTTCAGGATTTTTCTTCAAATACTCTTGAGTTCATGTGACTACTGCCACAGTTGGCTCTTTATGCGGTTTCTTGGCATGGTAAGCATCCACAAAGTGCATTGATGAGCTAGAGCCTTCTTGAGTGTTCGGCGTCCTAAACACCACTCCCATCGTAGGAACTTGCTCTTTAGCTCTCGGTGTGGAATGCTTCTGAGTCTCAACATAATTCGAGGACCCTACTAGTCCTTTATCCTTTTCGGTGGCAGCTCTTCTTTTTGGATAGTCTTCATCAAAGTGGCCCTCTCCACTGCAATACCTACATAACGGGGTATAGTCAACTGGTTTCTTTTTGTTTGGACATCTAGATTGAGTATGGCCAAAGCCGTGGCATCTCCAACACTGGATTGGACCATCTCTTCTTTGATCACGTGCGGCTCCCCTTGGATAGTCTCCTCCCTGACCCTGAGCACCATATCCATAAGTTTGTCTATTTTCCCAATGAGATGTAGGCAGGACACTTTGAGCAGGCAATCCCGTATAAGACCTTTCTCTTGTATCTCCCGATTTGATGGTCCATTCTTCATAGGCCCTCTTGTTATAACATCAGTCCTCCATGTGATTTGTCCTTCCCCAAAAAGTGCAACACATTCTAGGTGGTGATCTATCTGTGAATACTCTCGAGACTGTAGGGCACTCTGAAGCCAGATGGCCATAACCATGGCACTTCCCACACCATGTGTTCGATCTAAACACTTGGTTGGGGTTTGTAGTTATCTCTTGTTTTACTGTGTATGTTTCCTGGGTCATTGTGGCAGCTTTTATAGCTTGGGTGACCAACTCCAATATTCGTTCTTCAGTCAGCGCAAGCTTCACCTCGCCTCGCATGCTAGTGGCGGCTACAAAAGTCGGGGTCGTCAATGTGGGACTTCCTTGGCCGGGATCTTTCATCAGTACGTTTCATAGGCCTCCCATTGGCTCGTATAAGAACTCAAGCTTCCTTTGTTGGCATAATTGTACTTCTTCCCATAACCTTGCTTGTTCCTTAGAGGCTATTAAAGTTACAGATCTTGTCAGGCTGATATGCTGCTATGTCGTAGGATCTCTCAATCCGGGAATGAATCTTCTCTTCAATGTATCATCGTTCGAGGCATTCACGCCCATCTTTCTTACCAAGGTTTCCATCCTCTAAATGTAGTTGTCGATGCTCTCATTGACTCCTTGCCGCAAATAGTCCATCTCTTGGGCCAATCTATCTTGGAAGCCTTGTCGTCGAAACTTTGCGAAGACGGCTTCCTTGAGCATCTGATAAGTTCCACGCTCATGTGGTGTCAAATTCCCATACCAATTGGCTGCCTCATGATGGAGAGTAGCCGTGAAAATCCTCAATCTTTGACCTTGGTCAACTACCTCGTTGGCCTCACAAGTAACCTCAAACAACTAGACAAAACTATCCGGATCCTCGTCCCAAGCACCTCAGAACTTGGTGAAGTCCCTCAAATGAACCGAAATCCGCTGAGCCATTTCAAACAGAGGTGTGATGTCAATATCACTTCGATCCCAAAAATTTAATGCTCTCGGTTTTAAGATTCCCTCGAATCTCCTGACTTGAGAAGCGACTCTTCTTTGATAGTATCTCTTTTCCTCAAACTGTCCACGACTATTCCAAAACTCTTCGGATGCTCTTTGCTTCTGACTCTCTCGCACCTCGGCCCTACGATCAGATCGCTCTTCTCTTTGAGTACGAGTCCCTCCTGAGGAAGAACTCCCCTCGCTCATGTACCAGACCCGAGGTCTGCAAGCTCGACCAACTTGTGGTGCTAGGCGAACCTATGACATTCTCTTATAGAGACGTGCCAAGCTTTTCCCGACAAACGCACCAAAATGTTGAGCTACTAAACCCAAGGGAAAATGCTTATCACCGATGATAATTGCTCAAAATCTCTGATGTTAGATCAGCTTCTATCTGCCTAAGTTCCCAACCTCACTCCAATGTATCCTTGGAGGACACGAAAAAGATACATGCACCAATAAATATTCGGCCCTAGTGATTACTTGTGACAACATCCCTCTTTTCTTACTCACACCTCCCGAATCCACTTAGTTCATTGTCTTCTCTCTCCCCCTTGCTCTTCCCCACTCACGCTCTCGCTCTTTCTCTTCTTTTCTCTCTCTCTCACTCCCTTTTATATTACTTCCCTTACTCCCTCCTCCTTTCTAATTGCACCCAATTACTTATGCACACACAGACATACCCACACTCTTTCATGCTTTCTAAACCATGGCTGTACTCACACCTATAGCACACACCCCACAATATGAGCCCTTACGCCCATACTCAATCCCCACACGCTCACTTGGTCACACATACCCACCTTCTCACTCTCTGATTTCTCTAACTATCTTGCCCTCATTCACCCACATGCAAACTCGTACCCATCTCTTCTATCTCCGCATACACTCATATGTCCACCTTCCTTACGTCTATACCCATGTCCCCTTGCCTCCGCACCCAAACATGTCCTCTATCTTTCCAAGGCAAATCAAGCCTTCCCTTCCACAAGGGTAAATACCTATAATATAAAATGACAAATGGCATTAACAGGAGATGGAGGTATAAATTCTCTAGTAAGAGGGAGAAAATGTGCACGTAGCTTAAGGTAATACATCTAAAGGTTACACTAGGAAGAAGAAACTCGATCCAAAATTCCTTGATGAGAAGAATCAACATAAAGACGACTTGAATATGCTTTCGGGATCATAAAAGGTTACGTCCAATATAAAAGAAAGAAAGAAATAACTGCGACTCAAACCAAATCTCCATTGTCACAGCAGAAACAAGGAAGTTATCTCTCTGCCATAGACCAAATGTTTGAAAAAATCTAAGTCGCAAGCTCCAGTAAAACGATGATCAGCAAACGGGTGGCACATTGCTAAAAACATGGTTTGTATAGAACAGTGCCAATAGCCCTCCCATTTGGATGGACTTGTTATGTGGCAGTCCTATTTATTAGTACTGCTTTGAACGATTGACCTTTACATGCTCAGAAGCGAACATCTCTATAATCAACAATAGCTTAGCAAACTTTCTGAAAGTGAAAACTTATAACTGTATCGAGTGAACACCGAAAATTCACTTTACAGAAAGCTTCACATTTACTTCAAGCTTAAATTCTGAACTAATTTACTTCAGTCTTTACACTACTATATTTGCTTACAGTTAAATAATCTTTCCGCTACTTAACTGTGCCAAAACTATGTTTTGAACTCACTGAAATTCCACCGGAACTTCACCGGACTGTCACCAGAATTTCACCATAATTGTACCGGAATACTACTGGAATCAACTGCAAATCTATTTGTAGTTATTTCAAATGTGTGTACATGAAGTAAGGAAGTGATACGTGAACTTCCTTCACTGAATGAACTCTATCTGAAGTTTAAAGAAAACTTCACCAGTTCTGGATGCCTCTTTCCAGTCAGACTTTGTACTGTATACAAGTCCTGTTTCACAGAAGTCTTTTGATCAGTTTATAGTAGAGACGTCTAGCTACAAAATAAGCTATCTCTCATACAAAACTTTACATTAGACTTCGAGATCTAATTCGTAGAAGTACCGGAAAAACATTTACTGAGAAAAAACTGTAACTGTTAACTAACTTTCCCAGTAACATGAAATCTCTCAGATTTCTCATTAGGGGAAAAAATGAACCCTGAATGGGCCTTTTAGATTAGGGAGTGATTAAGGATGGACCAATGAGAGGAGGGTGGTGGCCACAGTCTAGTCTCTGAATCTACTAGACTAGGACTAGGCTTCCCTTGGTTTGTGCTAGTCAAAGACTCTGAAACCACTATGAATTTGTGGTTTTGTAGAGAAGAGTGGTTTACATTTTCAAATAATTGAATCGTAGCCGCTGGATGATCCAAAGATAGAACGGATTGCATGATCCAGCAAAAGTCAAGGCTCCATAGATGGTAGACCGTTCGATCATTCGCTGATTGTGTGGCTCTGATTCAGATCGCAAAAGCCAATGTGCCAGTAGACGTGAGCCATTAGATTAACCCAAGATCTGAGGGCTATGGATCACCTCCCATCACCCAAGTCTAGTTTTGTCATGCACCCTTGGATCCCCCTTTCATCGGACGGACGCGAACTACAACCGAAACTGGATCAGCTAGAATTGCGGACGTTCGTTTGATCTTGACGAAATCGGATGGCTACAAACTGGATAGGGATGAGGATCAGCTAGAAACGCGGACGGGCGTTCGATCGCGATGACATCTGATGGCTACAAATGATTTGCGTTTTCTATCTCAGCGCGAACTACGCAGGACCATTCGATCTTGAGGAATGAACGATTCCGATTGACTGCATTTTTGAGAGTCTCTCTCTACTGTGCTATTTTACTATAGGTGCAATCATTATTGTCTCTCATCCCTTTTAATCTTCATCGTTCGAAAGACCATATCCAACGGTCTGAATCAAATTCGACCCACACTTCATTTGAAGCTTTTTTTCTTCTATATTTTAATAGAGAAAACCACCAGTGGTATTTTGTGTCCCCTTAATCCTCTACAATCTTAATTTTAATCCCTAAAAATTAGGGATCCTTACAAGGCCCATGCAGGGCTCACTTTTTCCCCTAATGTTCACATATGAAAATGCGCTCAAATTCTTCCACATGAACATGTGTTTTCTATTAGAGAAGATGTGTACAAAAATGACTCGGCCTCACTTCGCTCATAGTCATGAGAACTCTCGTATACTAAGTAGTTTCTCCTTACCATCTCTCTCAGATGAATACCCGACATTTCAGGTTTTGTTATTCATCTCTACATACGCGATCTATGGCGTCTTCTACTCTAACTTCCTCTCTTTTTCACTGCTCTACATTCCGGTTCTATGCTCTCTCTTATATACATTTTGATCCGAGTTTCAACAAACTCTAATTCTGGAAGTTTCTACGTTGTATATTACAGTCGTGAATTTGTCCCTTCACTAAGGCTTAATTTTTTTGAATGCTTTGTTTCTTCTTTCCTTTGTCTTTATGTCGTTATGCCTAATTAGTGAGTGAATCTCCAACATCGAAAAATGCAGAGAACACAGACGCACAAACTTCTTATCATAGGGAGTGTAAATGGGTAGACAATTCCTGATGCTACAACCATTAGGGAGTCGTCCTTCTAGATGCACAAGGGGGAAGGGAAATATTGGACCAATGGAACTTTGCTTAAAATCATGGAATAGATTCCAAACTATGCTCGTGATTCCCTTTTACTCCTTCCTTCGAACTTAGGAGATCAGACAAGGTTGCTATACTACGATGCAGTGACATTCATTCAATTGCAAAACAAAACAAAGTCTGGTCTCATAGCCATTGTCTGTATCCAACATAACAACAAATAAGAAGATCACTCACGTATATCCAGTTGATATGTATCTGCTGGTATACTTCTAATTCGGAAGCTTGCCAAATCCAGCCTTCAAGAGCAGCCCCTCCTGACAGTCGGAAGATTCACATGCCGAACTCTGAAACCCTCTGCGCTATGCTCCCTCGACCAATACCTTTCAAGTCGCCTTTTCTGCTGTGAATTCGTGTTCCTTAGTAGAGTTCTGTCTGTTGACTGCTAAATCCGAGTTCGCCCTTGTGACCTTTAGTGTTTGCCTCGATTGATGTGTTGATAGCATCACCTGTATTAGACTGAAATTCAGTGGCTACTCCTCTGTGACTTGAGTTACAGAGGTGTTGCCCCCTTCTTCTGAGAACACCTTCCTTGTGTGAGTTAGTCCACCCAGCAGCTTCCCCTTGAGAACTCCCTTGTTCTCCACTCTCTATCTCCCTTAAACTGCACACGGAACCCCCAGTAAATGCCTACCAGGCCCTCCAAACAGTAGCTCCTTCCATAGGTAGAAAAACATGAAGAGAAAAAACACCCTCCTCTTTCGACAAAGAAAAAGAACACTTTTTTAGCTCTCGGTTGCTGGAAGAGAAAGTCGAAGAAGAAGTTTCCCCCCGTCGTTGCTGGACATATATATCCTTTCGTCGGTCCCCCAGCTCTTCAAGAGTTCCTACCACCTCAGGTGCAAAGCAAAAGACATAAAGAACCTGCTGCCAGAGCATGGCTGAGGGCCTTCCTCTCCCTTTTTCTCTACAGGTAAAGCAAAACAGCCCCCCTTTTTTGCACAAAAAACAAAGAAGCTAGCAGCCCCCAGAACTATCGACCTTCCCCTCTTCTGAGCTATAATGGCCTCCTCTTTCCAGCCAAACAACATTTTCTTCTTTGTTTTTTTTTTCCTTTTTCTGACAATTAAAACGGAAGGTTCTTCCTAAGCGTGAAAACAGACTACGTCCCTTTCTTTCGTAGAAAAAACGGCCTGACCAAGTCCTTTAAATAAGCGCATCCAATCTTTCCTACGTCCATGGCAGGGTTTACTGATCTTCCAAGTTCCATCACAATATTAGCTCTTACTAATTGGGAATCTCCGATCAGCGTATAAACTTCAACTTAAGCACATGCTGCTGCAAATGTGAAATAATTAAATGGTCACCCCCTCCACATCGCCCAATAGGAGCCAATATCAGAAGTGGCATAAAAGCCATGAGCCAAAAATTCCACTCGCTCTAGGTGGCAAGCATTCGCAAGTCATATTTTCCATAGCCCAAAATCCAAATGTTGACGGGTTTTTCCTTCGACCAAGAAAGCGCCATATAGTCCTCAAATACCTCCTATCAACTATTGGATCAACTCTTCAAGTACGTGCACTCAAACATATTCTCCTTCCAAATAGAAACATTTTAGTGCATAAAAACCAACCATTTCATGAGCTAACAAGGCGTATATACAAGCTGGGCGGGAAAACCTCCTAAAGAGGGAAAAAAGTGCCCAGGTGGTCCTAGTGTGTTCACACACATCAGTACCTAAATATATCAACAAATCCCCCCTAGGAGTGATGCGGTGGACAAGGAGCTAGAACTCATGTATAAGGAAGTTCCAAGCTATGTGAAATCAATCCACAAAAGGAAGTAAGCCCAAACCTTTGCAAAAAGCTTCAAACTTCTCCCTACGCAAAGACTTTGTGAAAAGGTATGCAATGTTCTCCTATGTGGGCACATATGCCAAACTGATCTCTCTAGTAGAGAGCCTCTCCTTGACATAATGATAGTGCACCTCAATGTGCTTAGTGCGAGCATGGAACATAGGGTTCCTTTGCAACTTCCAATGTGCTCTGAGTGTCAGCGAAGATGGTGGTGGCAGAAGACTAACCAACACCCAAATCAGCCATAAGGCATCTGAGCCACACACACTCAACAATCACTATAAAAGCTTCCCTATAATCAGCCTCACAATGGGAAGTGGCCATAGTAGGCTACTTCTTGCTCAACCAAGATATACATGAGCTACTAAGCATGAAGGAAAAGCCACTAGCAGACACATGAGTGTCATAACAACCATTCCAATCAGAGTCAGAAAAAGCATGTAAATCTGGTGGTAGTGATCCCCCCTTGGGATAAAACAATCCAAGTAGCTACGTACCACTCAAGTAGCGAAAGATGCGCTTAACTGCCTACCAATGCTTGGCAATGCATCAGCCTGCTCATTTGTGAGATAGAAAATGGAATATTTGGATGAGTAATGCATAAGTTAATCAAGCATCCAACAACCTATTAATAGAGAACAACATCAAATGCATCTCCAACATCATGAAGACTCAATCATAAACCTGTCTCCATAGGAGTGGAAATATGTTTATAGTCATCAAGGCCAAAATACTGCAATAATGTGTCAATATATTTTTTTTTGAAACAAAACTATTCCTCCATCAACTTGTATAAACTAAATGCCTAAATCATGATACAAATACCCCAAATCAAACATCTCAAATGAGGCATGCAAATCAGCCTTAAAATCAACAATATGCTTCTCATGAGGAACAATGAGCACATTTCATCAACATAGACAACAATGATCAGAAGCACATTATTTGCAGGCTTAACATATAAGGTGCTTAACATATAAGGTTTTCATGCCCTTTCTACACAAAGCCATGAAGCTGAAAAGCATACACTTCTTCATGCAAATCACCATTCAGAAATGCAGTTTTAATGTCCAACTGATGTACATTCTGACCATCATGAGTTGCAAGTGCACGAGTGCTATGAACAGTAGTCATTGGACATGTAGGAGCAAAGGGCTCATTAAAATCAATGCCTCCTTCTTGAGCATAACCCTTCGCAACAAGTCTAGCTTTATACCTATCAACTATTCATGCTTACTTTTCAACTTGTATACCCACTTAGTGCCAATGGCCTTCTTGCCAGGAGGCAAGTCACATAAAGAAGAGGTGCCATTTTTCATGATAGCATCATATTCTAATTGCACAACAACCATCCAAGTTTTTGAATTTTGTGCTTCATCAAATGAAATAGGCTTATTCACATCACAAAGATTAGAGGCAGCCGTAGCATAGCAATCTGATGCAAAAGAAGCACTATGAGAGCCTGAACGAGTACAATATGATAGAGGTGCATCTAATTTGTTGTCTCGCAATGTCTAGACCAACCATTTAGGCATAGTTTTTGCCTCCTATGGGTCATAACTGCAAACAATAGTAAATGCCCATTCTTCATTTTCCACAAGATGAGCAGATTGTGTTTTGGGTATAGAGGCCTCTACAACAACCATTCCAGCCTCTTTCTTCCTTGCCTCTTTAGCAGCCAGTTTTGAAAAACTCTTTATGACATGATCATTTCCTTTATAGTATTTGCAAAACAATTTTTGCTTTTCTCTTTTCTTTTCATCTCTGTCATCCTTCTTTGATTGTGCAGAATTAGCAGATTTCTGCTTACTAGTAGAAGAGCTCCATTTACCTTTGCCCTTCTGACTAGCCAAGAAAGCTTGATCTGCAACATGCATAATGGACCTATTCTGCCTAGACTGATCTTTTTGAAATAGAACAGAGACTAACTCCTCAAATGTTAAGGCATTTGGATTGCTTTTCATCATGAAACGAAGAGTAGAATCAAAACTCTGATATGAATCCAAAAGACCATTCAGAACAGTGTGCACAAGTAAACTATTAGGCAAGACTTCATCATCACAAATCAATTGTTCCTTCAAATCTTTCATCTTTGTCAAAAATCAGTCCATGGAATCTCTTCATTCATGTGCTCACTCCCCAATGGTTTTTAGAGGTAAGCAACACGAGCCTCATTCCTTGCCAGATATAAAGTGGTAAGTGTATCCCAAGCATCCTTAGCTATTTTGCAAGAGCGAATGTGAGGAATAATTGAAGGTTTGATAGACAAGGCTATCAATGCATGTGCCTAAGCATCTTTACCATCCCAACGAATTTTCTCTGCAATAGGTGCAGCAAGAACCACAACACAAACACGAACATGAAGAATATCATCATCATCAACACCATCTGGATCACTTTTAGCAACTGTGTTTGCAGGTGTAATAGGACGTTTTTCAAAACCCTATAAAATATCCCATAGTTCTTTTGCAACTAATACATGATGCATCATATAAGCCGATAATGGGTAATTGGTATCGTCCAACTTATCCTCAATAGCCAACATATGAAATAAATCACTTCTTTCAGCCATGGCTACTAACTAAGATACCATGATGCAAAAAAATTGATTGTATCTCAAAAAGTTGAGTAAAACTACCTTGTCGAGTTATGCTAAACTTATAGCAGACTTTGAGATGCTTATATTGGTGAACCGAAGCCTGTATATATCTTTGGAACAAAAAGACAAAATTGCCTACATAAGCATTGTGATAGTGCATTCAGAGAACGAAATGCGCTCATATTGTGATTTGGACACCACATAGTGAAGCTATTTTTAACTCATAGTCACCCTGAGTATGCTCATCAATTTTTGTGTGATTCTGAGACTGTGATCGGAGGGATGCCCACGACACCCTAGATGAAGCGATGACCTGTTCTAATACCTTTTGTTGGAGCTTGAGGTCTACAGAAGCACGTGAACAACACAAGGAAGAAGAAGAAGCTTGGAGCAGAACACACAATACTGAATGTATTACCAAGAGAATGTACAAAGAAAAGTAACCCATTAGGGTAATAGGCACATATACAAGCCAGGGGAAGAAAACCTCCTAAAGAGGGAAAAAAGTTCCCCAACAGTCCTAGTGCATTCACACACCACTACCTAAATATATCAACAAGTTCATTTTCTACTTCTAACACCATTGTATGATATATTACCATGTTTGTTTGAACCTTTTCATTCTATTAAAATGTAATGGCAAGTGAAATCTCTCTTCTGTCTTCTTAAATTCTAGAGCTGATTCTTCCTTCAAGCACTATTAAAACAATTCATTTGATATCCTTGCATTTAGAATGAGAGATAACATTTTTCTATAAATGCCCGAGAAACTTCAATAAGATGTCAGAAGATATTCAATATAGCATTGGAGTAGGTTAGGACCCTCAAAACTAAAAAAAACCAAAAAAATTGCAATTCTCAAAAATCACTGATCTTGGTCAGCGCCTAAAAGAAACAACCATACCTCAAAATTCATTTGCAAAAGAGCAGGATCATGGAGAGAACATCCATCAGTATTGTCAAGCATGGTATTGTCTAGAACTAATCCTATAAAGAGAAATAGGGGAAAAAAACTAAAAGGAAAAACCTTGAGGTGACCTCTACATTGTACAAACATCATTTTGACACATACACATTAATGTGGGGAGAAACGACACATCTCAAGTGTCATGAGAAGCGCTTTTAAGGAATCATAGGAGTTTTTGTGATATAGGCAGATAAGGAAAGAGAGGAGTGCACAAAGAGAAATAAAATCATTTTGGAACTTGAAAATTAGTTAGGAAAATTCCAAATGTCATGATTGGTTGATTTTGGTATGGCTACACCAAATTCCCATGTGTCACTGATATTTGGAAGGTTTTGTGTATTGCAAACACCTCACTCCTAGTCCAGTGTTGTGATACGTGAGTATCTTGTATCGAGACTAGTCGAGGATCACCACATGGTGCTCATGTGTCAAGTATCATATGCCATCCATGGTATGTATCATGTATTGTTGATACAATCAAGTGTCATCGCATGATAAATCGTGTCATGTATCGTTGTGATCTAGTATCTTATCACTTTTTACCAAGTATCAATGTCATGAATACCCCAAGTATTGTGTGTTTCCAATACCACAAGTATCATGACCCAAAGTCATGAATCGAGTTAGAAGCTCCACCAAACTCAATCAAATTCAAATCTCATCAATCACCCACCAAATTGCTGAGTGGTTAGCTACATTGTAGGAAAAGTAAAATCACTATATAAGCACCATTCCACCTTTGTTTCTTGATTTTTTTGCATTCCAAAAGTTTCCCACTTATTTTAGTGAAGTTACTAACTCCAATAAGTAGCCCCTTGCTTTCTTATCTTATTCTCTCATGATTTTGCTCCTCTTTATTTAGAGGTATAGTTAGGCTTTCACAAATCTGATTGTACTAGATTGTTGAGCATTGTTTGCTCTCTCATTTTACACATTCTCATTGATTTAAAGATTCATTCGGTCTGTCATGTAGTCTTCCAAATTTTGCCAAAGTTTCAAGTTCTTTTACTAAGTGAGTTGTGAGAAATTTCTAAGTTTGTGAAGCTATATCTCTGCACATAGGCAAAGAGTGTTGCAAACATATAGCATGTCTTGAAGTAGATGGTTCTCCTAGTTGGAACATCAATTTGACATGATTCAAAACTTGTTGGATAGCTCAAAGGGTATTGTTTCAATCTATAGAGTTTTATTTAATTCGCTATACAGGTGTAGAGAAAAGTCTAGAACAGTGAGCATATATCACTACTTGTGGAGCTAGTGGAGGGCAACCATCTTCCATTGTTCCATTCGTGTGTTAGAATCATCCACCATCAGTGGTATTGAATCATTTTGGAGGCTTGAAGACATCACTAGACATCATATTGAAGAATTAGAGGGATCAAGCCATATTGTGGAAGCACAAGGAGGACTTATCAAAGAAAGAAGACATCAAAAGGGAGACTACATCAATCAAGACCTCAACTAGTTGAAGGTTAGCAAGAGAGAAGCTATCAAAAGGTAACATCCACACTTTCTAAATCATAAAAAAACTTAAGTAGAAGCTAGAGGAGCATTTAAGAGATCATTATGGATGAGTATAGTGCACAAATAGAGAAGTTAGATAAAGGCAATTATCAACCATGGAAATTTAGAGTTAGCAACTACCTTATGGGCAAAGGATTGTGGGGATTAGTGAGTGGCCTAGAGCCAAAGCCTTATTTAAATAATTCATCACTTGAATGATAGGTCAAAGAAATCAATGAATGGATAGAAATGGATATGAGAGTCATTTTCATTTTATCTCAACACATAAGCAATAGCATGATATGGCATATACAAGACTTGGATATATCCAAGGAGGTTTACTTGGAGAGATCATACTCTTCATCAACACGCAAGGAAGATTCAGCTCAAGAATGATCTAAATAATCTTAGGAAGCACGAAGCACTATCATAAATGAGTACATTTTGAAGGTTAAGGAGCTTGCAGATGCCTTGGGATCAATTGGGAGCCAAATCGAAGATGATGATCTTGTCTCACACACTCTCAATATCTTGAGAGAGGATGAAAGGTGGAATGCATTCACCACATCAATGTATATGGGGGATTCTCTCCCCAAATTTGATCAATTATTCACATTGATGATGGCTGAGATGGACCAAGGAGGTTCAAGTTGTCTATGTAGGTAGAGGCAAAGGAAAAAGAGGTGGAAAAAACTCCCAATGCAAAGGGAGAGGAAGGTCAAAATCAAGCTCAAGCAACCAAGAGGTCTCCAATCAAAGCTCTAGATCATTAAGAAGAGGAAAGAGCAAAGGAAGAGGAGGAAGATCACATGGAAGAGAAGCATCCAATGGAGAATGCTACAATTTTGGAAAATCAAGCCATTATGCAAGAGATTGTTGGTCCAAAGGAGGAGGAACCAAGGTAATTATGCTATTACTTCAACAAATTTAGAAAATGAGAACTTGCGTATGATGTATGATTCAAGTGATAGAGTGAATTCAAATTTTACATGGTACATAGATAGTGATTTTAGCAACCATATGAGTTGCAATAAAGATTTTTTTTAATTTACACTCACCCATCACTCAAGGACATGTAGAGATAGGGGATGAAACTGATGCATACCCTTCTCTTTGTTGTTATTTGGAGTTCATATTCTACATCACATGCCATATATATTATTTAATTTGCATGGTAATATATATGGGACTAGAGGGAACGTAATGATAGATGACTCTACCACTCATAATTATATAAACTATGATCTTAGTGAACATAAAAACATGGTATCTATGATGCAGGGTGAGGATAAGAGGATATGGGACATTATGGTGTCAAATATGGAGGCACAAATACATGGGTTTACAAACCATAAACACTTCTAGATAACATGCATGTAAAATATAGATATAGTGCTAGATAGGTAGTGGTTTGGGGGATTGTGGGATACACTTAAACATAGTTACCAAAATAAAACTCTAGAACTTATAAAGAATCTAAGTAATTTTTGTATGGAAGGTGATAGAGATGTACACAGTGCACCTCTTATTTCATGTATATAGTTAGATACTTTGTTAGATTTTTATAATGTGTCTACTATATAGTTCAAATTTTGATCAACAATATATGCACATAGCATATGTGATGTATAAGTTCATATCATTTAAATAATAACGGGAATTTATTTTGTTCTTTCTTTCAAGAATATGTTGTATAAAGTTTTAAATGGTTAATTTTGTGAGGGGATGGAGAGATAGGTTCTAGAGGTGAGCTGGTGTTGCACAAAACCTACTCTAAACATGCCAAGTTAACTCTAGGGATGCTTAATATACTCCTTTAGCTTCACAATGATGCATTTGGAACCACCAAGTCCTTTGGAGCATCATTCCCAAATTTTTGCATCAAAACAGATAACTTGTATATGCTAGAAATGTGAAGAGACCTTCTGTTATGGGAATAGAGGTGCTCAATATTATGCTCAGAGCTCACAACCTGGTATCAATTGACGAGAGATATTTTGCACACATCTAATTGAAGCATATAGCTAACTAAATCAAGTTATCTCATCAATTTATTTGTACCATACACAGAGAAATAAATCTAAAATTTAGGGGTTCATCCTAAATTTTCAAGATCTAGAAGGTATGAAGACACAATCACCTTTTGTGCTTCATATCTCAAGATCCTCTAAACCAAACTTGATGCAAATCTACATGCAAATAGTAGAAACTTCAACACATAATTAATCCAATTTAAAACATAGCAAATCAGTGAGTACACGTACAGAAATTAATTCCACAAAACCACTATAATGATGAAGATGCAACAGAGAATAGTAGACATAGATGTACTTGAACAAATGTATCAAAGTGTATATGCTAATGAACATATGATACAAGGGAAGTGTAGTGGACTACACATAGATAGTGTGATTTCAATGTATGCTCAGTGAAGTAGCTCAATGTCTCTCACAATGGCTCACATAGCTCACAACTAAAAGCATGTCTATTTATACTAATATTTGAGTTTGAATTTGAGTTTTCCCTCACCTAAAAGTGATCCTACACTTAAAGAACATGATTGATTTGATTCCTTCACCAAATAAGTCATGGCTAGACTCTCCTAAATCCACTAGATTCCATCTTCTTTTGATATTTACATTTATCCAAAGCAATTATGCCTAAAAATGACTAGCATAGGTTCACATGTAGTTCTCTCTTGTGAAGGGATAAATGGATGTGTAGTCCTAAGGCTTTAGCAATGCACTTAGGCTTGCTAATTGCACCAACAACTCCCCATCAAGCCTAAGATTCTTGAGTCTTTAATCCTTCATGATTTCTTGCAAAACAATCATTGATTTGAACCTATTTAATTTGCTTCCATCCAATGCTTTTGTCATCATATCTGCACATTGTTGATGTTTAGATACACAAGAAAGTTGTATCTCCTTACTCGTCATCTTTTCCCTGACATTATCATAGTGAACTTCTATATGTTTAGTCTTGGCATGATAGATAGGGTTGCCAATAAGATGTAATGAACTAATGGTTTCTCCAAATTGTTGGATGTGATGGCTGGGTACAATCAGAAGATCAAGGTGGTGCTGCTAGACCTGCTTCACACCTGCCCTTTCTTTTCTTCAGATATGGTTAGGAGACTCCTTGAGCTTCCAAATGACACCAAGAAACTATATATGTGCTTTACAAAGTGATTGAGAAATGATCAAATCAAAACAGATAAGTTTGAACCTTCATAAGTCCAAAAACTTGCTATTCCTGTAATGACACCTGCTCAGTCCTAAGCTCAGTGTGTCCAGCACACTTACAATTGGTCTAATTCCTTCTGAGAGTATTAAATTAACTTAACAAGCTATCATTAGCAAGTTAAATCACTCCAAATGATAAACTATACACTGAGCATGATGTTTAGCAAACTCAGGGACACCCCCGATTTTTTAGGAATCACACAGGAATATACCAGTGATCACTTCGACAGCGATTTCTCCCAATTGGCTGAATAGATTGACTTGAAACTTTGTCGTGTTGTAGAATGCTTTGAGCTGGTTCCAATGAGCCCTTGATCATCAAATTTGGTTCAGTAGATCTTGAGATATGCTCTGTTGAAGTTGACAGACTTGGAGGTAGTCACTCAGAGAAAACACAGAGTAAAACTATGAGTATATGTATTGATACTATCAAATGTACATTCCCATTGGCATGTAAAATGATGCCCAATGGTACTCAGAGGTGTAGGCTAGATAGTAGCTCTCACACACTCACAAATATGCTTGGATTAGCCTCGGGAAGAGTGTCTTAAAACCCGCGACTTTTACATTGACTTTTATAGATGTTTTGAAGGAATTTGAATTTCAAAATTCAAATGTAGGCTCCCTCAAATCTCTCAACTAATCACATGGAGATATTCTCTCCATTCATACCTTTCAAATTCCACGACTTTTGAAGGTAGGTACAATTACAAGAAGTCACTTTGACTTTTACATAAAGTAATAAGTAACTAAGCATAGGCATGTGTTCCTATGCTCTTTCTTGAAATGAAGTAATCCAAACTTTTGCAATAAACTTCAAAGTTGATATCCAAAGCTAAGTGATCTTTGTGCAATCTTCTTGTTGAGTCTTCAAGGCACAAAACAAAGCCAAGTGTTAAGGCTTGTTTGCACCAACAGCTCCCCCTCAAGCCAAACACTTGCTTGAGTCTTCATATTTAGTCTTCAATGATATCCTGTAATCCAATCATGGATTTAAACCTGCATAACTTGCTCCCATCCAAAGCTTTTGTAAGCAAATCTGCACATTGAATATTAGTGGATACATATGACAATTGGATTTCCTTGCTAAGTAATTTCTCCCTCACATAGTGGTAATGAACCTCTATGTGTTTTGTTCTAGCATGATACACAGGATTAGCAGCTAAATGAAGTGAACTTGTGTTATCACCAAATATGATAGGTGGCCTTGTGTATAGGCCCAATTCTGAATAGAGTAACTTCAACCATATTGATTCTTGAGTGGCATTGGCTAGCCCTCTGTACTCTGCCTCAGTAGATGATAGAGCCACTGTGGGTTGTTTCTTGGATGACCAAGAAATTGGTTTATCACCTGCAAAGCATATGTAACCAGATGTACTCCTCCTGTCATCCTTGCATCCTGCCCAATCTGCATCTGAGTATACCTTGATGTCAATGTCTGATGAATATGGATAATACAAACCATGATTTTGTGTTCCCTTTAGGTACTTTACTATCTTCTTGGCTGCCTCCAAATGTGGTACTCTTGGCTTATGCATAAATTGGCTAAGTACACTAACACCATATGAGATATCAATCCTAGTTAAGGTAGCATAATTAAGACTACCTACCAAACTTTGGTAACCTGTAATATCCTTGAGTTCTTCTCCTACATGTGCACTGAGTTTGTGGTTGACCTCCATAGGAATGTTTGAGACTTTAGCTTCCTGCAAGTTAAACTTCTTGACCATGTCCTGAATGTACTTCTTCTGAGTAATGAATATACCTGAATTTGTGTAGACCAATTCAAGTCCTAGGAAGTACTTCAATAATCCAAGATCATTGATCTTGAATTCCTTCATCATTTGACCTTTGATGTGTCTAATTCCTTGAACATCATTTCCTGTAATAATGATGTCATCAACATAGACACACAAGTATATTACCTCTGAATTGTTCTTCTTTATAAACAATGAAGTATCTGCTTTACTCATCACAAATCCTTGATCCAAAAGATAGGTTGTCAACCTATAGTTCCATGCTCTAGGTGCCTGCTTCAATCCATACAGAGCTTTCTTCAATTTGCAAACATGATTTACCTTATTGGGATCTTCATAGCCAGGTGGTTGTGACATGTAGACCTCTTCAGATATCCATCCATTCAAGAATGCATTCTTCACATCCAATTGGTACATGTTCCAATTTTTGGATGCAGCTACACTCACCATAATTCTGATAGTTGGCATCTTTGCCACAGGAGAAAATGTCTCCTCATAATCAATGCCTTGGGTTTGTGCAAAACCCTTGGCTACCAACCTAGCTTTGTACCTGCTTATTGTACCATCTGAGTTCCTTTTGAGTTTGTAGATCCATCTGGATCCTATGACCTTCATGGAGTCCTTCTTGGGTACCAAGTCCCAAGTATCACTCTCCTTGAGAGCCTCCATTTCTTCATCCATTGCTTCCTTCCATTCTGGTTTAGTAATAGCTTCCTCAAATGTACCTGGTTCTTCACTTAAGATATCCTTTGCAAGATATACAGAGTGCTTGGTTACAAGTGAAGTATCATATCCATACCTAATAGGTTTCTTCTTTTCCCTTGAAGATCTCCTCATAGCTTGAGTTGAGGATTCTGGATTGTCTTCAAGTTGCTTCATCTTCATCTTCCCTTTGGATTTCCAAGCTTTGAATTCTTCAATGTTGATGGTGTCTTCATCATCTGAACTTGTGTCCTCATTCTGAGTTGGTTCTTGCCTGTCAAGCTTTGGAAAGTCTTCTTCCATATCATAAGGTAAACTCACTTTCCTGCACTCATTATCATACCATGAATCATTTTCATCAAAGATGACATCTCTGCTTACCTTGAAGCCTTTGTTTGAGGGGTTATAGAACCTGTATCCTTTCTGATTCAAATCATAACCAATAAAGATACACTTCTCAGCCTTAGGGTCTAGCTTTCCCCTTACCTGTGAGGGAATATGCACATATGCAACACACCCAAAAATCTTGCAATGATCCAGAGATGGTCTCTTACCATGCCAAGCCTCATAGGGTGTCATTCCATCAATTGTCTTTGATGGCAACCTGTTGATTAAGTATGTGGCAGTAGATACACTCTCTGCCCAAAGATAATTTGGTAGTTTCTTCTCATTAAGCATAGACCTAGCTGTCTCCACAATGAGTCTATTTCTTCTTTCAGCTACCCCATTTTGTTCAGGTGAGTACCTTGTGGTAATCTCCCTCTTGATGCCTCTTTCCTGCAAGAACTCTTCAAAGTCATTGGAGAAGTATTCTCCACCACCATCAGACCTTAACCTCTTCAAATGTCTACCTGTTTGATTTTCTACTAATGCAAGATACCTTTTGAAGCAATTAAATACTTCATCTTTATGTTTCATGAAGTACAAGACAGTCCATCTGCTATAATCATCTATAAAAGATACATAGTACCTTGATCCAGATATGGATGGCTCCTTGCTTGGTCCCCACACATCTGTATGCACCAATTCCAAGTAGTCTTCATGCATAAATCCTTTCTTGGTATATGGCAACCTGTGTGACTTACCAAATTGACAAGCCCCACACTTGTATATCATGTGTTGCTTGGATACATTAGGTATCCCAAGCACACATTGATCTCTGCTCATCTGCTTTATGGTTCTCTCTCCAATGTGACCCAATCTCTTGTGCCACATCTCCAATTCTGATAGGGTTTGGTCCCTATAGTTGTACAAGGCAATATTTTTAGTATCCTCAAGTTCAAAGGTAAACAATCTACCTGACTTCTCTCCCTTGGCTATCTTTCTGAATCCATGTCTTGGATCCTCCACAAATGCACCATGTTGAGTGAACCTGACCTGTAGACCTTTTTCAACAATCTGACCTACACTCATCAGATTCTTGGTGATTGTTGGAACATACAATACTCTGCTTAGCAAATTCTGATTACCATCACTTGTTTTCACATTACCTACTTTAACCACTGAGTGTTTAGTGTCATCACCTGTCTGCACTTGGTGCTTGCCTTTAGGTTCTTCCAAATCAGAGAGTAGGGCAACATTCCCAGCTACATGGTTAGAGCAACCTGAGTCAATATAGAACAAATGATCATCATTGATACCTGATTTAGATGTCATGTTCATAATCAACAAGGAATCATCTTGATCCTCTGCATAATTGTTGTAATCCTTTCTGTTCCTATATCCTCCTTGATAATTGCCATTGTGATTGTAGCTATTGTTGTAATTATTGTTGTAATTATTGTTGTAGCCATGGTAGCCTTGAGATTGATTGAACCTGCCTCTTCCTTGAGAGTATCCTCCTCTTTGGTGACCTCTTCCTCTTTGATTCTTGTAGTTCTTGTAGCATTCATCTGTAGTATGATTAGACAAGCCACAAATATTGCATGGAGATTGATTATAGGGTCTCCCCCTACCTGACTTACCTCCTCTGCCCCTACCTCTAGATGATCTACCTCTCCCTGCATAGTTTGCTTGGGAGGTGGATCCTTCATCATCAACCTTCTTGCTTTTACCCTTATCTTTAGACTTCTTATCTGTATATAGGGCAGAGGGATTGTTACCTTTTGATTGCTCTCCATTCTTTGTGATCTTGGCTTCATGTGTAAAGAGTTGTCCAATCAGAGTTGTTAGATCAGGTGCTTGAATGTCCATGTACAAGTCCATTGCAGTGGTAAAGCTCTCCCACTTGTCATCTGCTTTGAGTCCATTGATCACTTGTCTGACTATTTGCTCTTCTTCAATTTCTTCTCCAACACTTGCAAGTTGATCTGCAATGTCTTTGACTTTGGTGACAAAATCTGAGACACATTGTTTTGATTGCTTCCTAAGAGTTGTAAACTCAATCCATAGCTGATTCTTTCTGGCCCTTGTGCTTGATGAGAAGTATGTTGACAAGGTCTCCCAAGTCTCTTGGGAAGTCTTACAGTTCCTAACATGAGGTAGAAGGAAATCAGAGATAGAGTTTAGAAGATATGACCTTGCCAAAGCATCTTTAGCACACCATTGATTAAGTCTCTCATGCTCATCCTTTGTAGGTAGGCCTCTGGTTTTGAATGAGGGCAACTCCTCATCTCCTGATATGTATCCATACAAGCTTCTCCCTTGTAGATAAGTCTTCATTCTTAATGACCATGCCTGGTAGTTATTCCTATCCAATTTGTCAATAAAGGAAGGGAAACCATCACCCATGATTACCTTGTTTTGCTCTGATACCACTGTTGGATGTGATGGCTGGGTACAATCAGAACATCAAGGTGGTGCTGCTAGACCTGCTTCACACCTGCCCTTTCTTTTCTTCAGATATGGTTAGGAGACTCCTTGAGCTTCCAAATGACACCAAGAAACTATATATGTGCTTTACAAAGTGATTGAGAAATGATCAAATCAAAACAGATAAGTTTGAACCTTCATAAGTCCAAAAATTTGCTATTCCTGTAATGACACCTGCTCAGTCCTAAGCTCAGTGTGTCCAGCACACTTACAATTGGTCTAATTCCTTCTGAGAGTATTAAATTAACTTAACAAGCTATCATTAGCAAGTTAAATCACTCCAAATGATAAACTATACACTGAGCATGATGTTTAGCAAACTCAGGGACACCCCCGATTTTTTAGGAATCACACAGGAATATACCAGTGATCACTTCGACAGCGATTTCTCCCAATTGGCTGAATAGATTGACTTGAAACTTTGTAGTGTCGTAGAATGCTTTGAGCTGGTTCCAATGAGCCCTTGATCATCAAATTTGGTTCAGTAGATCTTGAGATATGCTCTGTTGAAGTTGACAGACTTGGAGGTAGTCACTCAGAGAAAACACAGAGTAAAACTATGAGTATATGTATTGATACTATCAAATGTACATTCCCATTGGCATGTAAAATGATGCCCAATGGTACTCAGAGGTGTAGGCTAGATAGTAGCTCTCACACACTCACAAATATGCTTGGATTAGCCTCGGGAAGAGTGTCTTAAAACCCGCGACTTTTACATTGACTTTTATAGATGTTTTGAAGGAATTTGAATTTCAAAATTCAAATGTAGGCTCCCTCAAATCTCTCAACTAATCACATGGAGATATTCTCACCATTCATACCTTTCAAATTCCATGACTTTTGAAGGTAGGTACAATTACAAGAAGTCACTTTGACTTTTACATAAAGTAATAAGTAACTAAGCATAGGCATGTGTTCCTATGCTCTTTCTTGAAATGAAGTAATCCAAACTTTTGCAATAAACTTCAAAGTTGATATCCAAAGCTAAGTGATCTTTGTGCAATCTTCTTGTTGAGTCTTCAAGGCACAAAACAAAGCCAAGTGTTAAGGCTTGTTTGCACCAACACAAATATATGTGGAGTTGAAGTGTCTAACCCTAAATCTGAGTATAGGGTCCTAATCCACATAGCTTCTTGTGTTGCATTTGCAAGTCCTCTGTATTCAACTTCTGATGATGAAAGAGTAGCTATAGGTTGCTTCTTGAAAGACCATGAAATTAACTTTGTACCTGATGTGCTTCTCTTATCATCTTTAGAGGTTGCCCAATCCACATCAGAAAAAAGTTTAACATCTATGTCAGATGTATAAGGGTAGTATAACCCTTCATTGATTGTGCCCTTCAAGTTCTTCAGGATTCTTTAAGATGCTTCCATGTGAGGCTTCCTTGGAGTGTGCATGAATTGACTTAGCACACCAACCCCATAGCAGATATCTACTCTAGTTAGACTAGCATAATTCAAGATTCCACCTAAGCTTTGATAGCTAGCAACATCTTCAATTAACTCACCTTCATGAGCCTTAGCTTCAAATTTACCGCCATGGGTGTACTTGCAACCTTTGTATTTTCCATCTTCAACTTGGTGAGAATAGCTCCAATGTACTTTCTCTGAGTTAGGAACATATCTTTCTCTATATATACCACCTCCAAACCTAGGAAGTATGTGAGTAAACCAAGATAGCTGATCTTGAACTCTTCCTTAATTTGGGCTTTGATTTTCCTAATTCTCTGTGCATCATTACCTATAATGATTATGTCATCCACATATACACAAAGGTATATGAACTCTGAGTGGTTCCGCTTAATAAAGAGAGAAGAATCTACCTTGCTTACCATAAAAACTTTATCTTGCAAGTAAGTGAAAAGTCTACAAGGCTTTCCTCAATCTGCACACATGTTCAAGGTATGTTTGATCTTTAAAACCAAGAGGTTGAGCCATATATACCTCATCTGAGATCCAACCATTTAGAAAAGAATTTTTAACATCTGTTTGATATATCTTCCAACTCTTAGAAGATGCAACACTCGTAAGTACTCTAATTGTAGGCATTTTTGCCATAGGTGAGAATGCTTCTTCATCAATACCTTGGGTATGTGCATGCCTCCATTCTGATTTCTTCTTGGCTTCTTCATATGTTGATGGTTCTTTAGAGTTTGAGTCCTATGCTATGTATATTGATTGTTTAATAACCAAAGAAGTGTGATAACCATACCTTTCTAGCTTCCGTTTCCCTCTAGTAGACCTTCTAATGGTTTGTTGAGATGATTTTGCCACATCTCTCATCTCTTGCACTTTGGCTTTACCCTTGGACTTCCAGGAGTTGATTTCCCTTGTTGAGGTCTTCTGGTAATCTTCAGAATCACTAGATGCTTCAAGTGTATGCTCATTTCTCTTTGACAATGTTGGAAAGTCTTCCTCTAGGTCATAGGGAAGTTTGATTTTCCTGCAATCATCTTCAAACCAAGATTCTTTTTTCAACAAACACAACATCTCTACTTACAATAAAACCTTTGTTGCTTGGAATATATAGCCAATAACCTTTCTAAGTTAGCCAATAAAGATGCATTTCTCTACCTTTGGATCAAATTTGCTTCTAATTTGTGAAGGTATGTGTGCATATGCTATGCACCCAAAGATCTTGCAATAATCAAGGCTAGGTCTTCTTCCATCTTTAGGACCAACGATGGGCACTATGAGTTTCTTGTGCTACCATTTGGTCTCACCAATGTCCTTGCCATTCATGAAACTCATGAATAATGTATTATAGACTACCTAGGATTATTTTTTGTTGATCTTCTAGATCGTATTATGATCTAAGTACATCAAGAGAGGAACATTTGAACACTAACAAAAGTATTACATATTATATGAGAATTCCTTCTTTGCCAAAGATTCAAATGTTACTAATTGTTACTATTAGTTATTGATGGGAGAATCATCTAAATCTATAGACTTAAGTAATTGCAAAATAAGTATCGCAATCAAGTATGCTCCTTGTGATTTGATATATGGTGGGGGAAATTCGAATACAATCTAGTGTGACCCACCAATATTTATGAGACCACTCATTTCTTCTAGATACTTCAAGGTTTGATAACTTTGGAAAGCTCTTCTTTGTTGGCAGTAATGTCACTTTAGCAAAATTGCACACTGTGATATAGCCTTTTTTGCTTCAAAGTGCAGCAAAAAATTTCTAGGATGAAGATCATTATCTATGATTTTCACACATATGCAAAAAAGAGTGTTTCTAGCATAATGTTTATTAGGTGCTAGATATTGTGTTTCATTGAAGCTAAACTCTCCTTTGTTCTTTGATACATGTGCTACACATTTAGTGACTCTTTTCTCAATATTTCTAGCCAAATATCAAGCATACAATCATGTCACAACTTATAATAAGATAAGGAGTTTTCAAATGATGCCTTTCAAAATCAATTGGGGATATAATTCCACTGTGTAATAAATTTTTTTTCTGGATTTGTGCTTTCTCTATTGGTTAAATATTATCATCACGTATTTTGAATAATTTTTTCTATAAAGATTACATTAAAAAAATTTTGATGGATTATTTTGACTTTATGAATCATTCAATATTGTTATTCTCCTATCACTATTACATCTTCAAAGTGAATCAATGAATATGGAAGAAAGCAAAGATTACTTGATGCTTGATCTCCCATATTCACACACATTTTTATTGATGAATGCAATGAATCTATGGTTGATGGCCTCTATGTGTCTTCAACTGTTTATGTCCTAACTCTTTTCACTCTCTTTGTTTCTTGATAATGAAAATCTACAAGCTTTGTTGATATATTTAGGTAGTGATGTGTGTGAACACTCTAGGACCGCCAGGGCACTTTTTTCCCTCTTTAGGAGGTTTTTTCCCTCGGCTTATATATATGCCTATTGCCCTAATGGTCTACTTATCTTTGTACATTCTCTAGTAATACATTCAGTATTGTGTGTTTGTGCTCCAAGCTTCTTCTTCTTCCTTGTGCTCTTCGCGTGCTTTCGCAGATGTCTATCTCCAACAATTGGTATCAGAGCAGGTCGTCGCTTCATCTAGGGCACCATCGACACTCCTCCGTTTGCAATCTCAGATTCGCTCAAAATTTGGTGAGCATACTCAGAGTGTTTCAGAGATCAAAACTGCTTCGCTTTGTGGTGCCGAAATCGCGATCTGAGCTTGTTTTGGCCTCCGAATGCACTATCACAATGCTTGTGCAGGCTATTTCATCTTTTTGTGCCAAAGGTATATACCAGTTTTTGTTCGCCAGTATAAGCGTCTCGAAGTCTGCTACAGGTCTAGCAGATTTTATCTGGGTAGTTTTGTTTAACTTTTTGAGATATAGTCAGTTTTCTGCATCAAGGTATTTTAGTCACCGGCCATGGGTGAAAGCAGTGATGTATTTTGTATGTTGGCTGTTGAGGATAAGTTGGATGGTACCAACTACCCATTATGGGCTTATATGATGCAACATGTGTTGGTTGCAAAAGGATTGTGGAATATTGTGCAGGGTGTTGAAAGACATCTTGTTACACCTCTGACTACAAGTACTGCAAATACAGGTGCTAGAGCTGATGAAGATGGTATCAAAGATGATATTCCGTAGATTCCTGATCGTGTTGTTGTTTCTGCTGCACCTACTGCAAAGTAGATTTGCTGGGATGGCAGAGATGCCTAGGCATATGCATTGATAGATTTGTTTGTTAAACGTGCCATTATTCCTCACATTCGCTCTTGTAGAACAGCTAAGGATGCTTGGGATACACTTACCACATTGTACCAAGCTAGGAATGAGGCTCGTGTTGCTTACCTCCGAAAACAGTTGGAGAGTGAGCACATGAATGAAGGTGATTCTATGGATAGTTTCCTAACGAAGATCAAAGCCTTGAAGGAACAATTGATTTCTGCTGATGAGGTTATACCAGATAGCTCACTTGTGTAGACTGTTCTGAATGGTCTTCCTGATTCATATTAGAGTTTTGCTTCTACTCTTCGGTCGATGATGAAAGGCAATCCAAATGCCTTGTCATTTGAGGAGTTAGTCTCTGTTCTGTTGCACGAAGATCAGTCCAGGCAAAACAGGTCCATTATGCGAGTTGCAGATCAAGCTTTCTTGGCTAGTCAGAAGGGCAAAGGAAAATGGAGCTCTTCAACTAGTAAGCAGAAATCTGCTAGTTCTGCATATTCGAAGAAGAAAGATAAAGATGAGAAGAAATCAGAAAAGCAGAAATTTTTTTGTAAGTACTTTAAAGGGAATGATCATATCATAAAGAACTATCCAAAACTGGCTGCTAAAGAGGCAAAGAAGAAAGAGGCTAGAATGGTTGTTGCAGAGGCCTCTACACCAAAAACAGAGTCTGCAAATCTTGTGTAGGAGGAAGAATGGGCATTTACTACTGTCTGCAGTTTTGACCCATCTTCTCATGATCAGTGCATGTCTGCAGTAGACTCAGATGTTTGGTATTTTGATAGTGGGGCAACCAAACATATTACCTCGCAGCACAGTTTCTTCTCTTCACTCGAGCCTGCCCCTACAGGGAATACTATTACATGCGCCAACAACTCCTCTTACCCTGTTATGGGAGTTGGTAAGATCATTTTGACTACTGCTGATGGTAGTTCTTTCACTTTGTCATATGCTTTATTTGTGCCAGGGATCAAAAAGAACCTGTTATCAGTTTCTGCATTAGCCAAGATTGGCTTGGTTGTGAAATTTGTTGATGACAGGTGTACAGTTCATGATCTGTCAAATGGCAATGTGATTATTGCTTCTGGCATTTTATGTCGTGAGCTGTATAAGCTCATAGAATATGAAAGATCTTAAAATGATTTGGCATGTGCAGTAAATGATTCTCAGGCTATGTCAGATGCAAAGCTTTGGCATGCACGCTTTGGTCATCTGAATTCTGCTAGTTTGCTACGCCTGTAGAAATCTGAAATGGTGTCCTCTTTGCCCAAACTTGAGGCACTTGGAAAACATGTTTGTGAAGGTTGTATTTTGGGAAAAATGCAATGTCCATCCTTTCCAAAAGATGGTTCAGTTCGGGCTACTCAGAAATTGCAGCTTGTACATAGTGATGTCTGTGGTCCTATGCAGACACCTTCTTTTGGAAATTACCTTTACTTCGTGACTTTCATTGATGATTTTTCTAGGCATGCATGGGTATATCCATTGAAGGCAAAGTCCGAAGTGTTCATGTGCTTCAAAAAATTTTTGGTTTTGGGTGAAAATCTATCAGCATGTAAAATGGGCACCCTCCGTTCTGATCGAGGGGGGGAATATATGTCTTCTGATTTTAATGCATTTCTGGCTAAACGATAAAACACCAGTGTACAGTGCCATATACACCTCAACAGAATGGAGTTGCTGAACGAAAGAACAGGTCACTCATGGAGATGGCGAGGTGCATGGTCAAGAGTCAGGCTTTACCACATAGTTTCTGGCTTGAGGCTGTCATGTGTGCAGCATATGTACTGAACAGGTGTCCCACTAAAGCATTGCAGTCTATCACTCCATATGAGGCTTGGCATGACCGCAAGCCATCTGTTGCTCATCTACGTGTTTTTGGTTGTTTGGCATATGCACTAGTGCTTGAACAACATCGCACAAAATTGGATGATAAGGCAGTAAAATGTAGTTTTGTTGGGTACAATTCTAAAAGTAAAGGCTATCGTTTGTATCATCCACAGACTAAACGCATTCTGGTTAGCCGTGATGTTGTCTTTGTGGAAGATGCTATTCAGCCATTGCTTTCATGTACTAAGGAGACATCTGTTAGCTCCAAAGACATGTATGATACTTTGATGCCTCTTTTTACACGTGGACAGTCTAATGCTGGTCCTAATGAGGCAACTTCTCAGCCTTTGCAGGTTTCATATGATGATGCAGATCATTCCATTTCTGAAGCAGATTTACATGATGCACTTGTTGATGAGAGAGCTGATATTGAGCAGGCAAAAACTATGCCAAAATGGCTGGTGTAGACTTTGCGTGACAGCAAATTAGATGCACCTTTGTCATATCGTACTCGTTCAGGCTCTCATAGTGCCTCCTTTGCATCAGATTGCTATACTATGGCTGCGTCTAGTCTCTGTGATGAGAATGAGCCTGTTTCTTTTGATGAAGCACAGAATTCAAAAAATTGGATGGCTGCTATGCAATCTGAATATGATGCCATAATGAAGAATGGTACATGGTCTTTATGTGACTTGCCTCCTGGCAAGAAAGCCATTGGCACTAAGTGGGTATACAAGCTGAAGCGTAAACATGATGGTACAATTGACAGGTATAAGGCTAGGCTTGTTGCAAAGGGTTATGCATAGGAAAGAGGCATTGATTTTGATGAGACCTTTGCACCTACATGCCGTATGACTACTGTTCGAAGCATTTGTGCACTTGCAGCCCATCATGGTTGGAATGTACATCAGTTGGACATTAAAATAGCATTTCTGAATGGTGACTTGCATGAAGAAGTGTATGTTTTTCAGCTCCGTGGCTTTGTGCAAAAAGGACATGAAAACCAGGTGTGCAGGTTAAAGAAGGCATTATATGGTTTAAAGCAAGCACCATGTGCTTGGTATGAGAAGATACATGCCTATCTGATTGCACATGGTTTTGAGAACAGTCCAACTGAAAGCACCTTATATGTTAAGCGTGCTAAGGATGTGCTTCTGATCATTGTTGTCTATGTTGACGACATGTTGCTCATTGGTCCTATTGAGAAGCATATTGCTGATTTTAAGGCTGATTTGCATGCCTCATTTGAGATGTCTGATTTGGGGCCTTTGCATCACTATTTGGGCATTTAGTTTATGCAAGTTGATGGTGGAATGGCTTTGTATCAAACAAAATATATTGACACATTATTGTAGCGTTTTGGCTTTGAAGACTGTAAGCCTATTGCCACTCCTATGGAGACAGGTTTACGATTAAGTCTTCATGATGCTGGAGATGCATTTGATGTTGTTCTCTATCAGCAGGCTATTGGATGCTTGATTTACTTATGCATTACTCGGCCAGATATTCAGTTTGCTGTCTCACAGATGAGCAGATTTATGCATTGCCCAGGAGTCAAGCATTGGTAGGCGGTTAAGCACATCTTTCGCTACTTGAGTGGTACTCGGCTACTTGGGTTGTTTTATCCTAAGGGGGGATCATTAGCGCCAGATTTGCATGCTTTTTCTGACTCTGATTGGGCTGGTTGCTATGACACTCGTGTGTCCACTAGTGGCTTTTGCTTCATGCTTGGTAGCTCATGTATATCTTGGTTGAGCAAGAAGCAGCCTACTGTGGCCACTTCTAGTTGTGAGGCTGAGTATAGGGTAGCTTTCCCAGCTACTGTTGAGTGTGTGTGGCTCAAACGCCTTATGGCTGATTTGGGTGTTGATACCATCTTCACTGACAGTCAGAGCGCATTGGCAGTTGCGAGGAACCCTGTGTTCCATGCTCGCACTAAGCACATTGAGGTGCATTATCATTATGTCAGGGAGAGGTTCTCTGCTGGGGAGATCAGCTTGGCATATGTGCCCACGCAAGAGAACATTGCAGACCTTTTCACGAAGGCTCTGCCTATGGAGAAGTTTGAAGCTTTCCGCAAAGCTTTGGGCTTACTTCCTTTTGTGGAGTGATTTCAACATAGCTTGGTACTTCCTTATACATGAGTGCCAGCTCCTTGTTCACTGCATCACTCCCAGGGGGGATTTATTGATATATTTAGGTAGTGATGTGTGTGAACACTCTAGGACCGTCGGTGCACTTTTTTCCCTCTTTAGGAGGTTTTTTTCCCCCGGCTTGTATATATGCCTATTGCCCTAATGGGCTACTTATCTTTGTACATTCTCTAGTAATACATTCAGTATTGTGTGTTTGTGCTCCAAGCTTCTTCTTCTTCCTTGTGTTGTTCGCGTGCTTCCACAGACGTTTATCTCCAACAAGCTTCATCTTATTCATGAACCATATTATGGCACTGGTACTTGATGCCAATGATTCACCTACTTTGAATATCTATCCAATGATTCTAGTGAGCTCCTTGCTCCTCTTCTCATCTAGCTTTGTGTCCACCTAACACTCTCATTCCAAAAAAATAAGATCAAATGAATTCTCATAAACAATTTCTCTCATGTTTATTGATTTTACTTGCCATCTGTGCAAATTTAAAAAAAGATAGATTAAAACATCTAAATTTTATTAATCTTTCAAACACCATCATAAACGTAAGAATAAAATAATAAAACTATCATAGATAGGTAAAATTAAATAATATATGAATAGATAAATATGTAAATGGATAGATGAATAAAAAGAATAGATAGCTAGAATGGTAAATAGATGAATAGATAGATAGATAGATAGATAGATAGATAGATAGATAGATAGATAGATAGATAGATAGATAGATAGATAGTTACATAGATAGATACATAGATAGATAGATAGATAGATGGATAGATAGACAGATAGATAGATAGATAGATAGATAGATAGATAGATAGATAGATAGATAGATAGATAGATAGATAGATAGATAGATAGATAGATAGATAGATAGATACATAGATAAATAGATAGATAGATAGACAGATAGATGGATAGATAGATAGATAGATAGATAGATAGATAGATGGATAGATAGATAGATAGATAGATAGATAGATAGATAGATAGATAGATAGATAGATAGATAGATAGATAGATAGATAGATAGATAGATAGATAGATAGATAGATAGATAGATAGATAGATAGATAGATAGATAGATAGATAGATAGATAGATAGATAGATAGATAGATAGATTTAGAATTAAATATACTTCCATGGTCTACCATTGGTCTACCTGCATTTGATCAAGGACCCTAGTCGGGTCCAAGGACCAGAGCTCGAGGGAGCCAAGGCGCTAACATGAGTCTTTGAGGTTACTCCATCTCCTCAAAGTGACCATATGAAGGGTTTTTTGACATTAGAGAAGACTCTAGATGTGCCAAGGGCAAGGGCTATTTAAGGTTGGGAGGAGATTTGAAAGTAGCTAATTGGGATCTTTTATTTGGTTTTAAGATAGTGAGAGAGAGAGATGGAAATTCATTGAGAAGAAGCCAACTCATCATTCTCTTGAGAGCTTCTTGGAGAGAAACTTTCTTAAGAGATTCCCATCTGAGTTTGAGCTGCATTTAAGGAGGTTTATTTTGAGAAAAACATCCTTCTTAGGGGTCTTGGAGGTTGGTGAAGCTTCTTGGGAGTCATGCAATAGAGGAAGTAGTACATAAAAAGTTAAGGGCTTCAATTGGTGGCATCACACATGACTAAGGTAAGTTTTTTGCTCATTCCACAATTGAGAAAGGGGAGGGTTGCCACCTATGAGGCCAAGGGAGGAGGTGAAAGAGCTTCTTATCTCCATTTTACCAATATAATGAAGACTCTATTCTCACGTTACATATAGGACTTCTTGGGTGCTCTCGTGATATGTTGGATAAGTGGAGCCGCCAAGCATGCTCATCTTGAGCCTGGCCAAATGGAAGTGGAGAATAGAATGGAATTCTTTACACACACTCTTTGCACATATGTGATTTCAACTACCCATACACACGATTTTGGCCATAACTTTGGTAGAGCATCCAAATTGGAAAATTCAAAACCCTTGGAATCTATGCTCAAAGATCTTTCTAATGATAGGTCATATGCCATGTTTTTATTAATGACTACCTATAAATAAAGATTCTATGTTGATTGGTTAGGCATGAAAGGAAACTAAAGTCATTTAAGGATATGCACTAGGAATGAAATCATATCCAAATGATCTATTTTCTTTTATGAGTAAATTTAGATTAGTCAAAGCAATAGATGACCTCCTACACATAGGTGTAGACTTGTAGAGTTTTTAACATCATGGTAACAAATCCAATTGATTTAATTCTATTTCGAGGATAAATCTAAATTTCAGGGCCACTTTTCTACCAAAAAGAATCATTTTTTAGTTTTGAAGGTACTTCTAATTCTCTAGTTTTTTTGTAGGTGTTATAGTTTATGACATGAAAAGTTCTTGGGAGCCATCAAAAACGTTTCCTTGTAAATTTTTAGGTTATTTCACTTGGATTTAGCTTGTACTAGGATTATTATTTGTATAGATTAATTTAGAATCATTTTCACAAATGTATAAGCCTGTATAGGTGATCTATGGTGCTCATCATCAAATGTATTGTAGGACTCCCCATAACTTGCATTTTCATGATGTAACCTTGTATAGGATTTGGGAATTGAGTGATGTTTATCATTTTATGGATTTATGGGATGGAGAGAGGATTTAGGAGACACCATTTTACTTCATATTTTGCATCAAAAACCATTAATTAGGAATATCATTACTTAGGTTCCATTTTTATTCACATGACTCATTAGTTATATTTTCAGATTAGAATGAATCCATACAAAATTGTATCTCCCATTGCTAGGGCCCAACTTTAGTGGTCATACACTGAGGAGATCATAGATCTAAATGCCAAAGTTAAAGGCATGGAGGATACTCTTTGGATGATCCTCAAAGTGATTAGAAAACAAGAGGTGTCGTTGGCTGGTACTTCAATGTAGATGGAAATTCCATCTAGTGAGCCATCTAGGTCACACATACCACTTACAGATGTGGGAATGTCTGATACTAGACAGATCAAGTGGTAGGTAAAATATTTGAATCCACAAATGTACCATAGAGAGGTTTGCACCAAGCGGACGGATGTGGTAGAACAATGGATAAGTAAGTGGGAGTAGTGCTTCCGACTTTGTAATTTAGTTCATGAAAAACAAAAGATCTAGCATGCCACATACAACTTGATGGATGTTTCCCATTGGTGGTGGAGGAAAATAGAAGAGGACAAGATAGAACTTTCTACTTGTAGAATTTAAATAACAACTTTGTTCCTCTAGATGAGCATACTAGGGCTTTAGAAACCTGGTTCTTCCTGCAACAAAGATAGCTCACAGTGCAAGATTATGCAGATAAGTATAGAGGAATTGATGGAGTACTTAGGACATTCAATTTTTATAGATGGACTTAGAATAGATCCACAAAATGTTTTTGTGATCCTCAATTGGTTGATTCCTCAGAATGAGCACCAATTGTGATCATTCTTAGGATTATTGGGCTTCTATTGGAAATTCATTGCAAGCCATTCACACATAGCTACACCATTGACATATTTGTTGTAGAATAGTTAGAAGTTTGTATGGGTCAATGCACAACAACTGTTGGAGTTAGACGTCTGCAGAAGCACGCGAACAACACAAGGAAGAAGAAGAAGCTTGGATCACAAACACACAATACTGAATGTATTACTCGAGAATGTACAAAGATAAGTAGCCCATTAGGGCAATAGGCGTATATACAAGCCGGGGGAAAAAAACCTCCTAAAGAGGGAAAAAAGTGCCCCGGCGGTCCTAGTGTGTTCACACACATCACTACCTAAATATATCAACAAATCCCCCCTGGGAGTGATGCGGTGAACAAGGAGCTGGCACTCATGTATAAGGAAGTGCCAAGCTATGTGGAAATCACTCCACAAAAGGAAGTAAGCCCAAAGCTTTGCGGAAAGCTTCAAACTTCTCCCTAGGTAGAGCCTTCGTGAAAAGGTCTGCAATGTTCTCCTGCGTGGGCACATATGCCAAGCTGATCTCCCCAGCAGAGAACCTCTCCCTGACATAGTGATAATGCACCTCAATGTGCTTAGTGCGAGCATGGAACACAGGGTTCCTCGCAACTGCCAATGCGCTCTGACTGTCAGTGAAGATGGTGGTGGCAGAAGATTGGCCAACACCCAAATCAGCCATAAGGCATCTGAGCCACACACACTCAACAGTCGCTGTGAAAGCTGCCCTATAATCAGCCTCACAACTGGAAGTGGCCACAGTAGGCTGCTTCTTGCTCAACCAAGATATACATGAGCTACCAAGCATGAAGCAAAAACCACTGGTGGACACACGAGTGTCATAGCAACCAGCCCAATCTGAGTTAGAAAAAGCATGCAAATCTGGCGGTAGTGATCCCCCCTTGGGATAAAACAACCCAAGTAGTCGAGTACCACTCAAGTAGCGAAAGATGCGCTTAACCGACTTCCAATGCGTGACTCCTGGGCAATGCATAAACCTGCTAATCTATGAGACAACAAACTGAATATCTAGCCGAGTAATGCATAAGTAAATTAAGCATCCAACAGCCTGCTGATAGAGAACATCATCAAATGCATCTCCAGCATCATGAAGACTCAATCGTAAACCTGTCTCCATAGGATTGGCAATAGGCTTACAGTCTTAAAGGCCAAAACGCTACAATAATGTGTCAATATATTTCGTTTGACACAAAGCCATTCCACCATCAAGTTGCATAAATTGAATGCCCAAATAGTGATGCAAATGCCCCAAATCAGACATCTCAAATGAGGCATGCAAATCAGCCTTGAAATCAGCAATGTGCTTCTCAATAGGACCAGTGAGCAGCATGTCATCAACATAGACAACAATGATCAGAAGCACATCATTAGCACGCTTAACATATAAGGTGCTTTCACTTCGAGTGTTCACAAAACCATGTGCAACCAGATAGGCATGTATCTTCTCATACCAAGCACGTGGTGCTTGCTTTAAACCATATAATGCCTTCTTTAACCTGCACACCTGGTTTTCATGCCCTTTCTGCACAAAGCCACAAGGCTGAAAAACATACACTTCTTCATGCAAGTCACCATTCAGAAATGATGTTTTAATGTCCAATTGATGTACATCCCAACCATGATGGGCTCCAAGTGCACAAATGCTCCGAACAGTAGTCATACAGCATGTAGGTGCAAAGGTCTCATCAAAATCAATGCCTCTTTCCTGCGCATAACCCTTTGCAACAAGCCTAGCCTTATACCTGTCAACTGTACCATCAGGTTTATGCTTCAGCTTGTATACCCACTTAGTGCCAATGGCCTTCTTGCCAGGAGGCAAGTCACATAAAGATCATGTACCATTCTTCATTATAGCATCATATTCAGATTGCATGGCAGCCATCCAATTTTTTGAATTTTGTGCTTCATCAAAGGAAACAGGCTCATTCTCATCACAGAGACTAGACGTAGCCATAGCATAGCAATCTGATGCAAAGGAGGCACTATGAGAGCCTGAACGAGTACAATATGACAAAGGTGCATCTAATTTGCTGTCACGCAAAGTCTACACCAGCCATTTTGGCATAGTTTTTGCCTGCTCAATATCAGCTCTCTCATCAACAAGTGCATCATGTAAATTTGCATCAGAAATAGAATGATCTGCATCATCATATGAAACATGCAAAGGCTGAGAAGTTGACTCATTAGGACCAGCACTAGATTGCCCACTTGTAAAAATAGGCATCAACGTATCATACATATCTTTGGAGCTAACAGATGTCTCCTTAGTACATGAAAGCAATGGCTAAATAGCATCTTCCACAAAGACAACATCACGGATAACCAGAATGCGTTTAGTCTATGGATGATACAGACGATAGCCTTTACTTTCAAAACTATACCCAACAAAAATACATTTTATTACGTTATCATCCAATTTTATCCGATGTTGTTCAGGCACTAATGCATATGCCAAACAACCAAAAACACGCAGATGAGCAACAGATGGCTTGCGGTCATGCCAAGCCTCATATGGAGTGATAGACTGCAGCGCTTTAGTGGGACACCTGTTCAGTACATATGCTGCACACATGACAGCCTCAAGCCAGAAACTATGTGGTAAAGCCTGACTCTTGACCATGCACCTCGCCATCTCCATGAGTGACCTGTTCTTTCGTTCAACAACTCCATTCTGTTGAGGTGTATACGGCATTGTACACTGGTGTTTTATCCCACGTTCAAATAGAAATGCATTAAAATCAGAAGACATATATTCCCCCCCTCAATCAAAACGGAGGGTGCCCATTTTACATGCTGACAGATTTTCAGCCAAAACCAAAAATTGTTTAAAGCACATGAACACTTCGGACTTTGCTTTGAGTGGATATACCCATGCATGCCTGGAAAAATCATCAATAAAAGTCACGAAGTAAAGGTAATTCCCAAAAGAGGGTGTCTACATAGGACCACAGACATCACTATGTACAAGCTGCAATTTCTGCGTAGCCCGAATTGAACCATCTTTTGGAAAGGAGGAACGCTGCATTTTGCCCAAAATACAGCCTTCACATACATGTTTTCCAGGTGCCTCAAGCTTGGGCAAAGAAGACACCATATCAGATTTTTGTAGGCGTAGCCAACTAGCAAAATTCAGATGACCAAAGCGTGCATGTCAAAGCTTTGCATCTGACATAGCCTGAGAATCATGAACTGCACATGCCGAATCATTCACAGATCTTTCATATTCTATGAGCTTATATAGCCCACGACATAAAATGCCAGAAGCAATAATCACATCTCCATTTGATAGATCATGAACTGTACACCTGTCATCAACGAATTTCACAACCAAGCTGATCTTGGCTAATGCATATAAGAGATTCTTCTTGATCCCTGGTACAAATAAAGCATCTAACAAGATGAAAGAACTACCATCAGCAGTAGTCAGAATGATCTTACCAACTCCCATAATAGGATAAGAGGAGTTGTTGGTGCATGTGACAGTATTCCCTGTAGGGGCAGGCTCGAGTGAAGAGAAGAAACTGCGCTGCGAGGTAAACACCCATTCTTCTTCGTGCACAAGATTAGTAGACTCTGTTTTTGGTGTAGAGGATTCTGCAACAACCATTCCAGCCTCCTTTTTCTTTGCCTCTTTTGCAGCCAGTTTTGGACAGTTCTTTATGATATGATCATTCCCTTTACAGTACTTGCAAAACAATTTTTTCTTTTCTGATTTCTTCTCATCTTTATCCTGGTTCTTCGAATGTGCAGCATTTGCAGATTTCTGCTTACTAGTAGAAGAGCTCCATTTTCCTTTGCCCTTCTGACTAGCCAGGAAAGCTTGATCTACAACACACATAATGGACCTGTTCTGCCTGGACTGATCTTCTTGCAACAGAATAGAGACTAACTCCTCAGATGATAAGGCATTCGGATTGCCTTTCATTATCAACCGAAGAGTAGAAGCAAAACTCTGATATGAATCAGGAAGACCATTCAAAACGGTCTGCACAAGTGAGCTAACTAGTATAACCTCATCAGCAGAAATCAACTATTCCTTCAAATCTTTGATCTTCGTTAAGAAACTGTCCATAGAATCACCTTCATTCATGTGCTCACTCTCCATCTGTTTTCGGAGGTAAGCAACACGAGCCTCATTCCTAGCTTGGTACAATGTGGTAACTGTATCCCAAGCATCCCTAGTTGTTCTGCAAGAGCGAATATGAGGAATAATGGCACGTTTGACAGACAAAGCTAGTTGCATAGTTCAAACTTCCAACCAAGCTTTGATAGCTTGTGATGTCTTCAATTGGCTCTCCTTCATAAGCACTAAGCTTATGATTTTTTCCCATAGGTGTATTTTCCATCTTGAACTTGACGAGCATGTCATGCACATACTTCCTTTGTGTGATGTATATACCTGAATCTGTGTAGATCAACTCCAATCCAAGAAAATAAGTGAGTGGTCCGAGGTCACTTATTTTGAACTCCTCCTTCATTTGAGTCTTTACCTGTTTGATTCCTTCAAGATCATTGCCTGTGATAATAATATCATCAACATACACACATAAATAGATCACTTCAGATCCATTCCTCTTTATGAACAAAGAGGTATCTGCTTTGCTAGCTTTGAATCCTTGGTCCTGCAAATAAGTCACCAATCTGAAATTCCAAGCTCTTGGAGCTTGCTTCAATCCATACAAAGCTTTCTTTAGTTTGCATACATAGTTAGGATGATGTGCATCCTCATATCCAGGAGGTTGTGCCATATACTTTTCCTCTGAAATCCATCCATTCAAGAAAGCATTCTTTACATCAAGTTGATAGAGCTTCCAATTTCTAGATGCAGCAAGACTAATGAGAACCCTAATTGTAGGCATTTTTGCAACAGGAGAGAAAGTCTCCTCATAATCAATACCATGGGTTTGAGCAAAACCTTTAGCAACTAACCTTGCTTTGTGTCTATTTATACTTCCATCTAGATTCCTCTTGATTTTGTATATCCATCAAGATCCAATTACCTTCATAGATGGCTTGTTAGGTACAAGCTCCCAAGTATCATTCTCCTTCAAGGCTTCCATTTCTTCATCCATTGCATCTCTCCAAGATTTCTTGCTTTGTGCTTCTTCGAATGTGGTAGGCTCTTCATTGGTTGAATCTATTGCAATGTAGATTGAGTGCTTTGTGACCAAAGAAGTATCATAACCAAACCTCTTAGGTTTCTTCTTCTCCCTTGAAGACCTTCTAAGTGGTTGATGTGAGCTCTTGGGTCCATATGTAGCATCCTGCATCTTTGCTTTACCTTTGTTCTTCCATAGCTTTAGTCTTTCCAAGTCTTCTAGGTCAATCTCCGAATCACTTTCTTCAATCTGCTTTGGCTCCTTTGGTTGAAGTGATGGAAAATCTTCATTCAAGTCATAAGGCAGCTTCACTTTCCTATCATCATCAAACCATGATTTGTTTTCATCAAAAATTACATCTCTACTCACAAAAAATCCTTTATTGGTTGGATTGTACAATCTATATCCTTTTTGGTTTTGATCATAGCCAATGAATACACACTTCTCTGCCTTGGGATCCAATTCCCTCTTACTTGAGAAGGAATGTGAGCATAGGCTAAGCATCCAAAGATTTTACAATGCTCTAGACTAGGTCTTCTTCCATTCCACACTTCATATGGATTTGTTCCATCTAGTGACTTAGATGGAAGTCTATTTATGAGATATGTGGCTGTCGACACAGCCTTTGCCCATAGGTAGTTTGGCAAGCCCTTTTCGTTGAGCATGGACCTTACAACTTCGACAATAGCTATGTTCCTCCTCTCTGCTACACCATTGAGTTCGGGTGTATACCTTGTAGTGACTTCCCTTTTAATGCCTCTTTCATGCAAGAAGGCATCAAATTCAGAAGAGAAGTATTCTCCTCCACCATCTGATCTGAGTCTTTTCAAAGTCCTACATGTTTGGTTTTCAACAAGAGCAATATACTTCTTAAAGCAATCAAACACTTCATCCTTGTGCTTCATGAAAAATAGAATGGTCCACCTGCTACAATCATCTATGAAAGATAGATAATATCTTGAGCTTGATATAGATGGCTCCTTACTTGGACCCCACACATCCGTGTGCACTAGATCCAAAGGATTTTGATACATATATCCTTTCTTATTGAAAGGTTGTCTATGAGCCTTCCCGAGTTGACAAGCTTCACACTTATAAATCATGTGTTGCCTTGTGATATTAGGCAAACCAAATACACTTTGGTCCCTGCAAATTTGTTTGAGTGTCCTCTCACCAATGTGAGCAAGCCTTTTGTGCCATATCTCCAACTCTGTTAGAGTTTGAGATCCATAGCTAAACAAATCTATGTTCTTTGTATCTTCCACTTCAAAAGTGAAAAGCCTTCCTGTCTTTTCTCCTTTGGCAATCCTTCTAAAGCCTTGCCTTGGGTCTTCAACATATGCTCCAAATCGGTTGAATCTAACCTACAATCCTTTTTCAACAATCTGTCCAACACTTATTAAATTTTTGGTAATTGTAGGGACATACAAGACTTTGCTTAAGAGGTTCATATTCCCATCTGATGTCTTCACATTACCTATCTTCTCCACTGAGTGCTTTGTGTCATCTCCTGTCTGCACTTCATGTTTGTTATGAGGATCTTCCAAATAAAAAAGGAAAGCCACATTTCCTGCTACATGGTTTGAGCATCTCGAATCAATGTAAAATATGTGATCATCATCCTTACCCTTCTTCACTGATAGATTCATAATCAATAATGAATCTTCTTGACTTTGGTCCTCTGCATAGTTATTGTAGTCTCTCCTTCCTCTATGGCCACTTTGATAGTTGTTGTTGTTGTAATTGTTGTTGTAGCCTCCATTGTACCTGCCTCTATTTGATCCATAGCCACCTCTATTGAATCCTCTTCCTCTTGAGTTCCTTGGATTCTTGAAACATTCTTGAGTAGTATGATTAGATTAGCCACATATATTGCAAGGTTGAGATGATTGGAATCTCCCCCTGCCTTGCTTTCCACCTCTACCTCTTCCTCTAGCTCTTGCTCTACCTGCAAAGTTTGCTTGGAAAGAGCTACCTTCATCTTCATTCTTCCTATTCTTTGACTTGTCCTTGACCTTACCTTTATCAGAATATAAGGCAGAAGTTTGATTACCTCTTGAGGACTCACCACCTTTTCTAATCTTTGCTTCATGAGTGAAGAGTTGGCCCATGAGTGTGTTGAGGTCGGGTACATGCATATCCATGTATAAATCCATGGCTGTTGTGAATGACTCCCACTTGTCGTCTACTTTGATTCCATTTATGATTTGTCTAATGACTTGCTCCTCTTCAATTACCTCTCCAATGCTTCCAAGTTGGTCATAAATCTCCTTCATCTTTGTGACATAATCAATCATACTTTGCTTCGGGTTTTTCTTCATTGTTGTGAACTCCATCCACAATTGGTTCTTCCTTGCTCGAGTGTTGGAAGAGAAGAAAGAAGCAAGTGCATTCCAGATCTCTCTCAATGTCTTGCATCCCTTGACATGAGGTGAAAGAAAATCAAAGATTGAGTTTCGAATATAGGACCTTGCAAGTGCATCCTTCGAACACCAATTTGAAAGTCCTTCCACTTCTTCATGTGATGGTTGCCCTTTGTTCCTCATGGTTGGCATTGCTTCATCCTCGGATATGAATCCATATAGATTCCTCCCTTGAAGGTAAGCCTCCATCCTTAGAGACCATGTCGGGTAGTTTTTTTGATCCAATTTGTCAATTGTTGATAAAAATCCATATCCCATGTTGCTTGACTATGCTCTGATACCACTGTGAAGAGAGATGGTGGATGCAATCCAAAGATGAGTAGGTGCTCCTACAACCAGCTTCACAACAGCCAACTGAGACTTCAGAGTTGATTAGTAGACCCTTTGAGCTTCCTAAATCCACCAAAATATCAGCCAAGTACTTTTGAAAATGTATCCCAAAAATTAAGTCAAGACAAACTAGTTGTGACATGACTAGCTCCCAAAACTTGCTATTTTTGGACATACACCTGCTGGAAAAACTAAACAATGCTCTCAACCTGGTAGGAATTAGATAAATTCCTTTTGAACATAACAAATAGACTTAGCAAGCTTCCCAATCCAAGTTAAAACACTTCAAAGGATGGACTGAGCACTGAGAACAAGATTCATCAATTTTTGGAACATGCCCACCATTCTCGGGGGTTTGCAGAGATAGACCAGTGAGCAGTAAAATGCATATATCTTCAAAACTGTAAATTCAATGACCATGAAAATTGGTATGCAAAACCTAGACAATAAGAGCTATCCAAGGCACATTAAAACACGGAAAAATGTGGAGTAGAACTCGAGACATGACCTTCTGAAGTTATTGCTCTAAGCGAGTATAGCAGAGAACAAAACAAAGAAGTAGATAATGACAAATGTATAGATTCACATATGATTACAACCACATTGGCAATGAGTATTTGCACAATGGGAGTAGAATGATAGAGCTATGGATTAAGCTCTTCAATCTCTAAAAAATAACCTGAAGTGGTCACGTACAAGGCTTGCTAATCGCCTCTTCCTTCTTGCTCTTTTTATAGCTATTCTTGGATGGAGTTTTGAATTCTAATTCGAATGGCTCCACCTAAAAATGATCACAAAGTTAGGAGATATTCCCTCAGCTCAAAAATTCATGGTTTTTGGTAGTTAGAGCCACGACTTTGCTTTTACATCATGGATGAGGTAAGCCATCCTTTTCCTTTTTTCTTTTTTCAATTACAAGAGATAAAATGTACTCTTTTACGGGAGGTGTTCACATGACTACACATGTGACTTACAAATGATCATAATATCAAGCATATCAAGCATGTAGGCTTGGGTAAAATGAACCAACAATAATGCATATGCATATGTACACATACATACTTACATGCATACACACACATAACACACATATGCATATATATGCATACACAATGCACATGCATACACACACAGAGAGACACATACACACACATAGACATATACACACACATAAACACATACACACTCATAGACACATACACACACACACATCCAGACACATTTACACACACACATACACATGCATACAGACACATATATATAGATACACATGTATATACACACATAGACACACACATACACACATAGAAACACACACATACACACATTGACACACACACGTAGACACATACACCCATATATATGCATACACACACATGCATAGAGAGACATACACACACATATACATACATGCATACATATGCATACACACACACGCAGAGAGACATGCACACACATAAACACACACAAACACACACACATGCATACATATGCATACATAATGCACATGCATATGCATACATACATGCTTACATGCATACACACACATACATATACACACTTAGACACACACACGTAGAGAGACACATACACACATACACACATATGTATGCATACACACATACGTAAAGAGACATACACATACACATACATGCATACATATGCATACATAATGCATCTGCATATGCATACATACATACTTACATGCATACACACACATATACCCACATACACACACATACACACACATGCATACATATGCATACATAATGCACATGCATATGCATAGATAGATGCTTACATGCATACACATACACACATAGACACATACACACACATAGACCCAAACACACACATACACACACATATACACATAGATTTACACACACACATAGACACACACACACATAGACACACACACACATAGACACACACACACATACACATACACACTTACACATGCATACACACAGACATACACACATAGACACACACAGACACACTTACACACATAGACACACACACATCTACACACACACATATACACACACACATACAAACTTAACACACACACACATAGATACACACACATACACACATAGAAACATACATAATGCATATGCATACGTAATGCATATGCATACATACATACTTACATAATACATACATATGCATACATACATACATATGCATACATACATGCTTACATCCATACACACACTTACATATACACCTACATACATACATATGTACACGTATATATATATTGATTTCTAAACCATTTTGTTTTATATGTACAAGTATTATGGATCCTAATATAGAGAGAAAGTTGAAACTCACTCTCATAAAAAGTCTTATGAGAAGTTCCGCCTGATACTCTAAGGATCACCATGCATGAGTACTTAGAGATGGTTGATGATCAACTGGATTTTACAATGGAGATGCTTACCTAGCGATCAGAGGAGGGCTCTTCTGTGGCTCCACATGCAGAAAGATAGCTATCTGCTCATAGGTATGTTTATTTTTCACAATTTTTTTTAATGATATTATAACACATATTTTTATTTATCTATCTATTTCAGGACACCTATACCATCTCTAGATCATGATAGCAGAGCATAGGTGCCTATGAGGACATGCATAGGCACCTTGGGGTTAGAGTGCGATATAGAGCTAGAGGGGAACATTGTGTACATAGGGAATGCATTCGAGTTCAAGAGAAAAATACGAGCATTATGCGACTCTTACCTGCACATTGTCCACTTGTAGTGAAAGTAAGTATAAATTTTACATATAAATTGAAATAAATATCTTATGTTTTATTTACATGATTTTTTTAATTTATGTAGTGAGCATGATGAGAGGGATAAAAAATACGTACTTATTTCACTTGAGAGAGATTTTGGGATACGATGGTCGCATAAGTGGTGTCTAAAAGAGATGGGAACACTTATGGCTCATTGTCGCATACACAAACACACTTAGAAAGACATACACACACATACACATACATGCATACATAATGCATATGCATATGCATACATACATACTTACATGCATACACACACATACACACACATGCATACATATGCATACATAATCCACATGCATATGCATACATAATCCACATGCATATGCATACATAATGCACATGCATATGCATACATACATGCTTACATGCATACACACACATACACATACACACATATATATATGCATACACACACATGTAGAGAGACATACACACACACATACACATACATGCATACATATGAATACATAATGCATATGCATATGCATACATACATACTTACATGCATACACACACATACACACACATGCATACATATGCATATATAATGCACATGCATATGCATACATACATGCTTACATGCATACACACACATACACACGCATACATGCATACACAAATATATATGCATACACACACACATAGAGAGACATACACATACACATACACATACATGCATACATATGCATACATAATGCATATGCATATGCATATGCATATGCATACATACATACATACATACATACTTATATGAATACACACACATACACACACATGCATACATATGCATACATAATGCACATGCATATGCATACATACATGCTTACATGCATACACACACATACACATGCATACATACATACACATACACACATAGACACACACACACATATATGCATACACACACATAGAGAGACACGCACACACATACACATACATGCATACATATGCATACATAATGCATATGCATACATACATACTTACATGCATACACACACATACACACACAGATGCATACATATGCATAGATAAATGCATACATGTAGACACACATAGACACATACACACACATAACACACATATACACACAGACGTACACACACATACACATGCATAGACACACATACACACACATACACACACAGACATACACACACATACACACACAGAGACACATACACACATAATGCATATGCATATGCATACATACATACTTACATGCATACACACACATACACACACATATGCATACATAATGCACATGCATATACATACATACATGCATATGCATATACGTACATACATGCATATGCATACATACATGCATAAACATACACACATAGACACATACACACATAGACACATACACACATAGACACATACACACATGTAGACACATACACACTCATAGACATATACACACTTACACACACACACATCCAAACACATTTACACACACATACACATGCATAAGAACACATATATATAGATACACATGTATATACACACATAGACACACACACATACACACATAGAGACACACATACACACACACATAGACACATACACACACATATATGCATACACACACATATGTAGAAAGACATACACACACATACACATACATGCATACATATGCATACACACACACACATAGAGAGACATACACACACATACACACACACATACACACATGCATACATATGCATGAACACATGCTTACATGCATACACACACATACACACACATACATATACACACATAGACACACACACACACGTAGAGAGAGACACACACACATACACACATATATATGCATACACACACGTAAAGAGACATACACACACATACACATACATGCATACATAATGTATATGCATACATACATACTTACATGCATACACACGTACACACACACATGCATACATATGCATACATAATGCACATGCATATGCATAGATACATGCTTACATGCATACACATACACACATAGACACATACACACACATAGATACATACACACGCATAGACACATGCATACATATACACACATACACACACATATACGCACATATTTACACACACACAAACACACACACATCCATAGACACACACATGCATACAGACATACATACACACATAGACACACACACACACACACACTTACACACATAGACACACACATCACACATACTACACACATAATCATGCATACACACACATACACATGCATACACACATACAGACACATATACACACACATATATGCATACACACACATAGAGAGACATACACACACATACACATACATGCATACATAATGCATATGCATATGCATACATACGTACTTACATGCATACATAATGCACATGCTTACATACACGTACATAATGCATACACACACATATGCATACATAATGCATACACACACATACACACATATGCATACATACATGCATACACATACACACACATAGACACATACACACACATAAACACATACACACTCATAGACGCATAGCGACACATACACATAGACACATACACATACACATACACACATATACACACACACAAACATACACACATAGACACATACATACATAATGATGCATACACACACATACACATGCATACACACACATATGCATACATACATGCATACAGTTACAGACATAGATACATACACACACATAGATACATACATACACATAAACACATACACACTCATAGACACACACACATACACATAGACACACACACACACATACACACATACACACATACACACATACACACATACACACATACACACATACACACATACACACATAATGATGCATACACACACATACACATGCATACACACATACAAACACATATACACACACACATATACACATACACACATACACACCCATATATGCATACACACACATAGAGAGACATACTCACACATACACATACATGCATACATATACATACATAATGCATATGCATATGCATACATACATACATGCATATATACACATACATAATGCATACACACACATACGCATACATAATGCATACACACACATACACACACATATGCATACATACATGCATACACATACACATGCATACACACATACAGACACATATACACACACATACACACACATATATGCATACACACACATAGAGAGACATACACACACATACACATACATGCATACATAATGCATATGCATATGCATACATACATACTTACATGCATACATAATGCACATGCTTACATACACATACATAATGCATACACACACATATGCATACATAATGCATACACACACATACATGTTAAAAATAAAGAAGTAAGCTCGTATATATTTTTGCAAAAAGGATTTTCTTCAAGTAGAAGGAAAATACAAAAATGAAAAATAGAAGCATTTACTTCAGCAAGTAGTGGAGGCCAAAAGAGAATCATTCAAAAGAGAATCAAATCCAAAATCTGAATTGTAAGAGGAGTGGCTGTCCAAAGTAGTGGAGAAATGATGGAGAAGAGCTCAAACTCATCATGAGAGTTTTTGGTCACTTGGCTATAAAAGAAGCAAGGGAGGACACTCAATGAGAGAGCAAGAAGGCGTGGAAGCCCCCTTGTATCTACTTCATTTGGTTTGAGTCATTTCGTTCAGTTCACTCTCATAGAGTGTGTCCAGCCGCACACCCATTTTTGGGTAGTCTACTTGTGAGAGTCATATCTCTCAACATATGTATCCAAATTTAGTGTTTAAACATTCGTTGGAAAGCTTATCTTGAGTACTTCCTCTATCTAGAACAGTTTTATGAAATTCTTTATGCTCTCTGAGTTATTCAGGTTTTAGTGAAGTCCAGTTTTCAACTATGACCAGCCGCACACCCATTTTTGGGTAGTCTACTTGTGAGAGTCATATCTCTCAACATATGTATCCAAATTTAGTGTTTAAACATTCGTTGGAAAGCTTATCTTGAGTACTTCCTCCTTCTAGAAAAGTTTTATGAAATTCTTTATCCTCTCTGAGTTATTCAGGTTTTAGTGAAGTCCAGTTTTCAGCCTAACTGAGTGGACAGGTAGTCTGTTTTGAATCAAATAGTTGACAACTCAAATCTACTCCAAATTGAGTGTTTGATATCTCATTTGAAAGCTCTAGGTGTCTAGTTTGAGTGACCAAAGTTTCAAGTTCATTGGATATTTCAGTTGGTACCAGTTTTCATTTGAAGGTTCTGTTGTTGGCAAGAGTCTTCATCCTCAGAAGGTCTTCTACACTTTCCGCTGCGATTAGGAGAGAAATTCTCCAACAATACACACATATGAATACATACATGCATACACATACACACACATAGACACATACACACACATAAACACATACACACTCATAGACGCATAGCGACACATACACACACACACACATATACACACACACAAACATACACACAAAGACACATACACACATAATGATGCATACACACACATACACATGCATACACACACATATGCATACATACATGCATACACATACACACATAGATACATACACACACATAGATACATACATACACATAAACACATACACACTCATAGAAACACACACACACATACACATAGACACACACACACACATACACACATAGACACATACACACATAATGATGCATACACACACATACACATGCATACACACATACAAACACATATACACACACATACACACACATATATGCATACACACACACATAGAGAGACATACTCACACATACACATACATGCATACATATACATACATAATGCATATGCATATGCATACATACATACATGCATACATACACATACATAATACATACACACACATATGCATACATAATGCATACACACACATACACACACATATGCATACATACATGCATACACATACACACATAGACACATACACACACATAGAAACATACACACACATAAACACATAGACACTCATAGATGCACACACATACTCATAGACACAAACACATACACACACACATATACACACACACATACACACATAGACACATAGACACATACACACACATACAAGAACATACATACACACACATGCATACATACACATACTTAATGCATACAAACATACATATGTACACGTATATATATTGATTTCTAACCATTTTGTTTTATATGTTAGGTATTATGGATCCTCGTAGAGAGAGAAAGGTGAAACTCACTCTCATAAAAAGTCTTATGAGAGCAAGAGTTCCGTATGATACTCTAGGGGCCATCATGCATGATTACTCAGAGATGTTTGATGAGGAGCTTGACTATACGATCCAGATGCTTACCCAGCGATCAGAGGAGGGCTGTTCTGCAGCTCCACATGCAGGAAGAGAGCTATCTGCTCATAGGTATGCTTTTTCTCATAAACTTTTTAATGATATTATAACACATATTTTTATTTATTTTTATCTATCTATTTTCAGGACACCTATACCACCTCCAAATCATGATAGCAGAGCAGAGTTGCCTATGAGGACATGCATAGGCACCTTAGGACTAGAGTGCGATATAGAGCCAAAGGGGAACATTGTGTACATAGGGAATGGATTGGAGTTCAAGAGAAGAATGCGGGGACTATGCGAGTCTTACCTGCGCTTTATCCACTTACCGTGGAAGTAAGTAAAAATTTTACATATAAATTGAAATAAATATCTTATGTTTTATTTACATTATTTTTTTTATTTTTGTAGTGAGCATGATGAGAGGGATAAAAAATACGTACTTAGTTCACTTGAGACAGAGTTTGGGACAGGATGGTCGCTTAAGTGGTGTCTAAAAGAGATGGGGACACTTATGGCTCATCGTCGCGATAATGCACGGTATGCACTGCTTTTATGTATATATATGTGGATATGAGTATGTGTGTTTATGCATGTATGTATGTATATGAGAGAGAGAGAGAGAAAAGAGTGAGACTAGAGGTACAAATACACGCATACACACACATATACATCATACATGCACATTTGCACACATATACACATACATGCACATTTATACATACACACACATACATGCACATTTATACATACACACATAGACAACACATGCATATGCACATATAGATACACATACATACACAACACATGCATACGCATAAATAAATAAATAAATCCTATTTCAAAAATCCTAAATTGAAAACACTAATTTCAATATTAGGGTTTTAAAACCCCTAATTTAAAAACTCTAATTCAACCTTTTAGCCATATGTTTGAAGTATATGTACACATTGCATCTATTCCTCCGACCTCCTACTAGAGAGATGTCTCTCCTCCCAACCTTATGCCTCTATATATAGCTACTCGAATCAACGAGGATCATAATATATATAAAGATATATACACATCATGTAGATACACATACATAAATATAAAATGGAGTAGATATATTATGCATCACACATACATGCCTAAATGCACACATAAATATATATATAGATGCATACATATTTACATGTACACATTTACACATAGACATATATACATATATACATATATACATATATACATGTACACATCACATATACATGCCTACATGCACACATAAACATATATATATACATGCATACATATTTACATGTACATATTTACACATAGACACATATACATGTATACATGTACACAATTATAAACACTTGCATATATTACATGAATACATGAATATTTTACATAAATGCATATGCATATATACACATATGCATATTTAACACATGTATACATATATCACACACATGCAAACACATACATATACATGAAATACTATATATGCATACTAACATATGTATACATATAATACACATGAATACACACACATATGCATACATACATGAAAAAAATTTGCTCCTCGAAGATAAAGCTATATATAAAATAATTAGGCATTACCTTGGAAGAATCAATTGCCCAAAACCTAGATAATTCCTTTCTTAATGTGGAATTACTACCTTTATACTCGGCTCGAAACCAGTCAACCTTCAAAATGACCTATCAAAATATATAACAACAAAAATCCATTATTTGGTGCTTAAAAAAATAACTAACTCTATCATAAAAAATATAAACTTTTTTCTACCTATTTGAATGTACGAAATGAAATTTCGTCGATACCAACAATAGTTCCTACGTAACCAAGTTTGCTATCAATAAGGTTTGTGTCTTTTGAGCTAGCTCATGATAGTTGCTTGAAAGAAGCAACCATACTAGAATCCTCTGTTTTACGTAAAAAATCAATGGCTTTGATTCTAATATGTTGTCCAAAAGCCCACATATTAGTGAACATTCGAGCCTGCAAAATAAATTCAATTAGTAAATCTAAACTAACATACATATATGAAAAAAATAAAATATTATCTTAATAAAATTACCTTTCATTCACAACCTATCATTAACTCTCTTTGCTCATCTGAGATTTCTTCATTATTTGTGTTGGCGCGTTGCAAACGACTATATAGCCAATCCGTGAAAGAAGATATATCTGTAATCTCATTATTATCGAGATTACGTCTATATCTTTTGTTTTTTCGCCTTTTACTTCGGAGATTTTGAAGTTCCTCGTACTCGCTAAGGAATGCTTGCATGCATTCGCTATTATATGCTACAAAAGTAGAACCATCATTTTTTTCTTGAAATGTAAATAAGAATGGAACTCCCTTACCTGATAATACCTCATCTGTTATTTTTGAAGAAGACTCGTTGGTCCATGCACGTAAAGCTTCTTCATGAACTCTTTCAAGGTACTCACTAATGTAATACATGCACTCTTCAAGCATCCAACCCTTTGCCATGGATCCTTCTAGTTTCGCTCTTTGTTGCACATAACCTTTTAATATTCCCATAAATCGCTCGACCCAAAACATCCATTGAGTGTTGACAACACCTGCAATCTCTACTTCATCTACAAGATGGACTAATGAATGAACCTGAATATCAAAAAATGAAGTAGGAAGTTCTTTCTCCATCAAACATAGTAAAACAATTATAAAGAAGTTAATTAAAAAATAAAAGATATCCAATATTCATATATATTAAATATAAAAGTATCATAATTACCTTATAAGTGATCGAAGACGATAGATCACATCTCGTACTCCTTTCGTTGTACATCCATCGATAACCAAAGGTAAAATATGTTTCAAAAAGTTATGCCAGTCATGGGTCTTTAACCCAGATAAGCTCTTATCATCCATAGTAAACATGTTTTGAAAAGATGCTCCATATCCTATAGGAGTCTTAATCAATTGAATTCTATTGTTGATAGTCTGTATCTCTTTTGTTGTAAGTACCCAAGGAGCAGGTGCATAAGTCGTTTCTTGTCGATGTCTATCAAAAACTGGCCATAACTTTGGTTTGGATTTTTTATCTTTCAAATCATTCCTTGATGTTGTGGTATCTTTTAGTCCAACAAGATGCTGCCATAGTGAATAACCAATATTTTTTAATATATGCATAGGATCAAGAAGATGACATACTTTTAACTCTTTCCAATACTCCAAAGAATACCATATTGATATGTTCTCTACGAGTGCCAATTTTCCTTTACATCTCTTCACATACTCATTATCTGAATCATCATTGAAGATTTCTGATTCTAGATCTATCAGAGGTCCATTTGTCTATTTTTTATACCAATCCATAGGTGTCATAGGTTTTGGACACTAACCTGTTTCAAGCTTTCCATTAAAATGTATTGCTTCTCTTTTAGATCTTAATGGATGATCATCAGGCAAGAATTGTCGATGTTGAAGATAAATAATTTTGTTGAGATTCTTACTATAGATTGATCTCAACCAATCACCGCAATATGGACAAGCTTTATAACCCTTAGTAGATATTCCTACATCATGAAAATGATAAAAATATAATTAGATTAAATCATATTTATTTACATGCATATTGAATAAAAAAAATTACATCAATACCTGAACAAACACCATATCCTAGAAAATCATGAATAGTCCAAGCCACAATACCACTAACCATAATATGTCTTTCATTGATGCTTTTCGATACATCAATGACATTAATACCTCTCCATAACTCTTGAAGATCGTCAATGAGAGGAGCAAGATATATACTCATATCTTCAACTTGTCTTTTGCCTGGGATTAAAAGTGAAAGCATTAAATGTTCCTTTTTAATGCTAAAATATGGCGAAAGATTGTAGTTTATGACTACCACTGGCCATGTTGACCATTTACTGGATTTCATGGAGAATGGATTAACCCCATCTAATGCAACTCCTAACTTTAGATTCTGTGGATTTTGTGCAAATTCAGGCCATTTAGAATCAATATGCTGAAAAGCAACACTATCATGAGGAATTTTGATTATTCCATTAGTACTTTTGTGATCATGTCCCCAAGTCAAAAGCTTTGATAATTCGGGGCTTTGAAACATATGTCTAATCCGTGGAGCCAATGGAAAATGTCTCAATACCTTTTATGGGATTTTACCTTCTTCGCCCTTATATCGAGGAGATTGACATTTGGGACATGTCGAAGAGTCTGTATATAAGAATATTCTGACTTGGTAAAAACTTTTCAGATAATAACTTGTAAGTTTGTCAAAAAAAGATATATTAAAAAAAGTATATATATATATATATATATATATATATATATATATATATATATATATATATATATATATATATATATATATATATATATATATATATATATATATATATATATATGCAGATAATTTTATATATGTGTATGCTTATGTGCATCTTTCAAAATATTCGCGAAAAATTTGATTGTTTTGGATGGCAGGATACGATTGTTTGTTTTGGAGGATATGAAATATGTACCTTCATTGAATGATTTTTCGATTCTATCATACGTTCAGTTTGAAAGTGTGAGACGCGAGTTTATAATTGCTATTCAAAGAATTTTGCACTGTTTATAGGCCATACGATGGTGACCTGGATGAATCGCATGCACAGAGGTTACTCAAGCTAGAGAAACATGATTATAAGGGACTAGTACCAGCAGGATTCCTGGGGTATGCAATAAACCTCTTGCATGTCAATGATGAGCATCTGAACTTTAGGATACAAAGTGAAAATCATGGTGGCTTGAGAGGATCACTTTTATACAGCTTGTTCAAAGAACTTCAGGTTTATTACACTGAAGTTCTTTGAACAAGCTGTATGAAAGTGATCCTCTCAAGCCACCATGATTTCCACTTTGTATACTAAAGTTCAGATGCTCATCATTGACATGCAAGAGGTTCACTGCATACCCCAAGAATCCTACTGCCACTAGTCCATTATAATCAGATTGCTCTATCTTGAGTAACCTTTGTGCATGTGGTTCATCCAGGTCACCATTGTATGGCCTATAAACAATGCCAAATTCTTTGAATAGCAATTATAAATCCGCTTCTCACATTTTCAAACTGAACATATGATAGAATCGACAAATCAATGAAGGTACATACTTCATATCCTCCAAAACAAACAATCGTATCCTACCATCCAAACAATCAAGTTTTTGGTGAATATTTTAAAAGATGCATTAATAGTTTTAAATATGCATATATATAAATAGATAGAAAATTGAAAATTATACCTTAATAGTGTCGAAACAGATACATATACTCCATCCAAAACGATTTTGAAGATTGAGAATAAGTAAGCTTGCACTTAGTAGTGTCAAACGACTTCCTTCATATACATGCATTAGACATTCCTCTCGAAGATATTTCTCATTTTTAGAAATATCAATGCTCTCACTGTCATTTTGATACCAATCCTCAATAAAATCTGCCATGCCATCATCTTCATCATTGTCACACAAATCTTGTACTTTATCGTCTTTTGAATATAGATCTTTCAACTTTGCATATTGCAAAGGATTACTTTTGTGTAGCCTCCTCATGGAAGCTTCTGATAAATGAGGCCTTACTAGTAATTGTGAATGTTGTGGAGGAATATCATCAACATCATACGTTGGAATCTACACATATAAATAAAATTCATTAGTATTCCATAAATGAATAAAAAGTAAACTTTAAATATAAAATTAAGTATATAACTTATTAAATATGGATAGAAAATTTTTATTCTCTCTAGCTAAAAGGTGCTCTTGGAGGTCTACGCCATCCATAATTCACTAATAGTTCATCACCAGCATGTAATGTAGTAATACCATTGAAAACTATGTATCTTGATACATCTCTACTCATGTATGGTGATTCATGACTATTTTCACACTCCTCAAATGTGCAATTAGTCCTTGAACTATTATGTAACCCTCGACTACTATTTATTAAACCTGCTATATTTCTATGTGTGTAAGGTCTTCCATCAATATATAATCTTTCATTTTTTGCATGTAAAATCCTTCTACTAGTAAGGGATGCTGCGTTCAAGCATATTCCATAAGTACTCATGCTTTGAATGTTTTTGATTGTGTGTATGGTATTAAGTAATGAAGAGTTTTGTTCTATTGATTGTTATTATTGTTCATATTAAGCATGTGTTTTAATACTTTAATTATATAATTCATTCATATGTGTGTACCTAAGTGTATATGTATGTGTGTGTATATGTATGTATGTGCATGTGTATTTGTGTGTATATGTATGTATGTGCATGTGCGTGTGTAAGTGTATATGTGTGTATGAGTATGTGCATGTGCATGTGTATGTGTGTGTATATGTATGTGCATGTATATGTGTAACTCTATGTGTATATGTGTGTATGTGCATGTATATGTGTATATGTAGGTATGTGCATGTGTGTGTGCATGTGTATATGTGTTTTAATACTTTAATTATATAATTCATTCATATGTGTGTACCTAAGTGTATATGTATGTGTGTGTATATGTATGTATGTGCATGTGGATGTGTGTGTATATGTATGTGCATGTGGATGTGTGTGTATATGTATGTGCATGTGCATGTGTAAGTGTATATGTGTGTATGAGTATGTGCATGTGCATGTGCATGTGTATATGTATGTGCATGTATATGTGTAACTCTATGTGTATATGTGTGTATGTGCATGTATATATGTATATGTAGGTATGTGCATGTGTGTGTGCATGTGTATATGTGTGTGTACATATGTGCATATATATGTGTATATATGTGTATAATGTATGTATATGCATGTGTATATGTATTCCACATGCATGTGTATGTGGATGCATTTCCATTTGCATCCATGTGCATGCATGTGAATGTGCATGCATATGGATGTGCATATACATGTATTTGCATATATATTAATGTGTGTGTGTGTGTGTGTATATATATATATATATATATATATATATGTGCAATAATGCATGCATGTAAGTCTTTTTATGTGGTTGTAGAAATGTTTGTGCATATGCATGTGTATATGTGTGTATGTCTAAGTGTATGTGCACATGTATCTGTGTGTATATGCATGTGTATATGTGTATACGTGTGAAAGTGCATCTTCATCATTTATAAGTGTATAAGTGCACATCAATAAGTGTGAGTATACTATCTAATGATATACAAAGAATAGAAATTGTACTTACAATAGTTAACCATACTTTTTGCTTGGTTAGCTTCTTGAATAACCTGCAATAAAGAGAGAAAGGAGAGAGAGAGAGAGAGAATTCAAAGAGAGAAAGATGTAGAAAGAGAGAAACAGAGACAGAGGGAGACAATAAGAGAGAGCTTAGGCAAAACAACAATTCTGCATATACTTGCTTCAGCTCGTAAGCGCAGCGCAATTGCGAACGTTGGAGAGCTCTTTGATCAGATGCGTGAAAATGCCGATCGAAGAGCCTCCAATGTTTTAATTTTTTTCCGTCAACAGACCGTCGTGTAAGCGATGCTACGTGTTGACTTGGCATTGCATAAGCGACATGTTTTCATCGTCGCTTACGCGATGCCAAAAAGCGTCGCTTATGCAACACCAAAAAGCGTCGCTTATGCGACACCAAAAAGCATCACTTATGCGATGCTATTTAAAACCGTCGTGTTAGCGACGTTGTATGGGAGCGTTGCAGACCCCGTTGCGCCACAAGTCGCAAAAAATGTCGTTTGGTTCGTCATTTAATCGACGGTCCGCGCGCGACGCTCATTACGATGCATTTTGTAATTTTATAGCGACGAAATTATGCCGCCTTAACTGTCACTAGACACCCGTATTCCTTGTAGTGAGAGGATTTCTAGAAACCTCTGCTTGTAATTGATGAACAACAAGTCCATGACATGCACGAGGTATACTAACATTATGAGAACTATTATCATCATCATCATCATCATCGAGCAAGTATTCCTGTATATCAACAATAATTCGATTTTGTATATGGTTTTTAAATAAAATAATGTTATTAATTGATAAAAAAACACATACCCAAGCATTATCACGTTGACCAGGTGGTGTTGCACTCTCAAAAGTACCATACTCTATGTCATGTTCAATACATTCCAATTGTGCTCTTCGATACGTGCCATAGAAAGAGTTACACCAACATATAATATGCTCTTGATAGTAAAATTCATCATAATTTCTATCGGAGCACACATGTGAAGTTGTTGCATGGGTAGGAGGTGGTGGAGTGCCCTCTGATTGATCAGAATCTGATTATAACAAAAAAAAAAATGTATCAGTCATGTATCTATCAAATATATTTAAAATTAAAAGTTTGATATACTTACAGTATATAGTACTTCCACAATTAGGAGACGGTGGTGGAGTTCCATCTGATTGATCGAAATCTACAAATAATGGTATTTGATATTAATAAACTAATTATTTACATACATAAACACTCACATATACATATTTACACATACACACATATTCACATATACACATTTACACATATACACATATTCACATATACAAAAATACACATTATTGTTGGATAAATGCATGTATTTTGTATGAATGAGTGTATATGCATGCATGTGTATGTGTGTACATATATATGTGGATATGTATATGTGTGTTTATGTTATATGTATGTATATGTGTATATGTATGCATATATGTATGTGTATATGTTTGCATGTATATGTGTATATGGGTATGTGTATGTGTGTGTATGTATTCTGATTCTTTTTTTCTGTTTGAGATTAAATTAACAGGAGACATTGTACGGTGGAAAAAAATAAGAGGCGACCTAACATACCACCTGAGATGTGGCAGTTTTTTCGTAGACAGCTACGTCTTCAAGAGTCATTTCCTCAGAAGAAAGTATACAAATTAATAGTTTATATTTAAAATTCTCATATATTTTATTAATTTTTTATATTTAATTTATGTATTTCTTTTTTCTCTAAATAAACACGCTGCTGCAAAGAAGAGAGTTGAGTCGGGCCACACATCGCACAGAGGCCAAATGGGCCATCATGGTTTTGTAGCTACATTTGTAAGAAAATGTGTTATTGTGAGTATATTTTTTATTTTAGTTAAAATGCAAGAAACTAATCTTTTTTATTTGTTTCAATGCAGCGAAAGGATTATGGCCGATATCCTACGAAACATGAGACCGATTATGTTACACATTTTGGATATCGGTGTTTGAGCGAGTATATGTGAGATCATCCGGATGCCTTTGTGAGTATTATTAAATTTTATATAATTCTTTTATTTTTATGGATGTTTTGATTGTTTTACTTATTCATGTTTGTTATATATAATACAAGAGTATCATGGAGAGGCAGATATGGATGAAGTGGAGAGACAGACACAAGAGGGAAGATCTCGATCGTCACAGGGTGCTAACACAGATACATCAGATCATGCGGATGATCGTGATGATGAGGATGAGGATGATCATGATGCTAATGATGATGATGATGATGTTGATGATGATGATCATCATGATGATCATGATGATGATTAGGATTCTTGATTATGACATTGGAATGTATTTACACACACACACACACACACACACACACACACATATATATATATATATATATATATATATATATATATATATATATATATATATATATATATATATATATATATAATCGATATATTGTTCATTTCAGTTATGTTTTGAATCGTGTGTACGGTATTAAGTAATGAAAATTTTTGTTCTATTGATTGTTATTATTGTTTATATTAAGCATGTGTTTTAGTACTTTAATTATATAATTCATTCATATTTATGTGTGCTTGTGTGTATATAAAATGTATATATGCACATGTAGGTATATATCTATATGTGTAAGTATGTCTATATGCATGTATATGTATGTATCTATGTATATATGCGCATGTATGTATGTGCATATGTATATGTGTATATGCATGTATCTGCATGTGCATGTCTAAGTGTATATGTGCATGTATGTGTATGTGCATGTGCATGTGTATGTGTGTATATGTATGTATGTATGTGCATGTATATATGTGTAATATGTGTGTGTACGTGTGTGCATGTATATGTGTGTAATATGTGTGTATATGAATGTATGTACATATGTATATGTGTATATACATGTATGTGCATGTGCATGTGTAAATGTATATGTGTGTGTATGTGTATGTGCATGTGCATGTGTATGTATGTGTATATGTATGTATGTGCATGTGCATATGTAAGTGTATATGTGGGTATATGTGTATGTGCATGTGCATGTGTATGTGTGTGTATATGTATATGCATGTATATGTGTAAGTGTATGTGCATGTATATGTGTATATGTATGTATGTGCATGTGTGTATGTGTATATGTGTGTGTACGTATGTGCATATATATGTGTATATATGCGTATGTGTGTGTATATATACATATGTGCATATGTATGTGTATGTGTATAAACATATACAAGTGTATGTATATGCATGTGTATATCTATGAAACATGCATGTGCGTGTGGATGCATTTCCATTTGCATCCATGTGCATGCATGTGGATGTGCATATACATATATTTAATTATATGTTAATGTGTGTGTATGTATATATGCAATAATGCATGCATGCAAGTCTTTTTATGTGGTTGTAGAAATGTTTGTGCATATGCATGTGTATGTGTGTGTATGTATAAGTGTATGTGCACATGTATGTGTGTGTATATATGTGTATGTATATATGTGTGTGTATGTGCATGTGTATATGTGTATATGTGTGAAATGTGCATCTTCATCATGTATAAGTGTATATGTGCATATCAATAAGTCTAAGTATGCTAACTAATGAAAATAACAGAATTCAAATGATATACAAAGAATGGAAATTGTACTTACAATAGTTAGCATATTTTTTGCTTGGTTAGCTTCTTCAATAACCTGCAATAAAGAGAGACAGAGAGAGAGAGAGAGAATTCAAAGAGAGAAAGAGGTAGAAAGAGAGAAATAGAGACAGAGAGAGACAATAAGATAGAGATTAGACAAAACAACAATTCTGCAAGCGATTGTTTCAGCTCGTAAGCGTAGTGCAATTGCGAACGTTGGAGAGCTCTTCGATCAGATGTGTGAAGATGTCGATCGAAGAGCCTCCAACATTTTACTTTTTTTTGTCAAAAATCCATCGTGTAAGTGATGATAAGCCATCGTAAAAAGCACTACAATTGGCGTCGCATAAGCGACGTTAACTATTGTCACTTATGCGATGCAAATTAGCGTCGCTTATGGGATGCAAATTAGCATCACTTATGCGACGCTTTTTTAAATCACGGCTTTAGCGACGCTCAATGTGAGCGTCGCACCTACACACGTCAATAAAAACGTTGTATTGCTCATCGTTTAACCGATGGTCCGCGCTCGACGCTTCTTGCGATGCTTTTTGCAAGTTTATAGCGATGAAATTGTGTTGCCTTAACTACCGCTATGCACCCGTATTCCTTGTAGTGCTAATCCACTATATGTGCTTGATGTTGGTGCATTTTACCCAAGCCTACATGCTTGATATATTTGATATCATCCTTATTTGTAAGTCACATGAGTAGTCATGTGAACACCTCTTGTAAAAGAGTTCATTTTTTATCTCTTGTAATTGAAAAAGAAAAAGGAAAAGGATGGCTTACCTCATGCATGATGTAAAAGAAAATTCGTGGCTATAACTACCAAAATCATGAATTTCTGAGCTGAGAAAATCTCTCCTATCTTTGGGGATCACTTTTAGGTGGAGCCATTCGAATTCGAATTCAAAACTCCCTGCAAGAATAGCTATAAAAGGAGCAAGAAGGAAGAGGCGATTAGCAAGCCTTGTACGTGACCACTTCATGTCATTTTGTAGAGATTGAAGAGCTTACTCCATAGATCTATCATTCTACTCCCATTGTGCAAAGATTCATTGCCAATGTGGTTGTAATCATATATGAATTTATACATTTATCATCATTCACTTCTCTGTTTTGTTCTCTGCTATACTCACTCAGAGCAGTACCTTCAGAAGGTCATATCTCGAGATCTATTGAACCTTTTTCAGTGATTTAACGTGCGTTGGATAGCTTTTACTGTCTAGTTTTTTTATGTCAATTTTCAAGGTCATTGGATTTGTAATTTTGGAGATATTTGCATTTTACTGCTCACTGGTCTATCTCTGCAGAGCCTCGAGAATTGTGGGGATTTTCCAGAAATTGATGAAACTTGTTCTCAGTGTTCAGTCCATCATTTGAAGTGTTTTAACTTGGATTGGGAATCTTGCTAAGTCTATTTGCTATGCCCAAAAGGAATTTTTCTAATTCTTACAAGGTTGAGAGCACTGTTCATTTTTTCCAGCAGGTGTATGTCCAAAAATAGCAAGTTTTGGGAGCTAGTCATTTCGCAACTTGTCTGTCTTGACTTAAACTTTTGGGATACATGTTCCAAAGTACTTGGCTGATATTTTGGTGGATTTAGGAAGCTCAAAGGGTCTTCTAATCATCTCTGAAGTCTCAGTTGGCTGGTGTGAAGCTGGTTGTAGCAGCACCAACTCATCTTTGGATTGCATCCACCATCTCTCTTCACAGTGGTATCAGAGCATAGTCAAGCAACATGGGAGATGGATTTCCCTCAACAATTGACAAATTGGATCGAAACAACTACCCGGCATGGTCTCTAAGGATGGAGGCTTACCTTCAAGGGAGGAATCTATATGGATTCATATCCGGAGATGAAGCAATGCCAACCATGAGGAACAAAGGGCAACCATCACATGAAGAAGTGGAAGGACTTTCGAATTGGTGTTCGAAGGATGCACTTGCAAGGTCCTATATTCTAAACTCAATCTCTGATTTTCTTTTACCTCATGTCAAGGGATGCAAGACATCAAGAGAGACCTGGAATGCACTTGCTTCTTTCTTCTCTTCCAACACTCGAGCGAGGAAGAACCAATTGTGGATGGAGTTCACAACAATGAAGAAAAGCCCAAAGCAAAATGTGACGGATTATGTCACAAAGATGAAGGAGATTTCGGACCAGCTTGGAAGCATTGGAGAGGTAATTGAAGAGGAGCAAATCATTAGACAAATCATGAATGGAATCAAAGCAGTCGACAAGTGGGAGTCATTCACAACAGCCATGGATTTATACATGGATATGCATGTACCGACCTCAACACACTCATGGGTCAACTCTTCACTCATGAAGCAAAAATTAGCAAAGGTGGTGAGTCCTCAAGAGGTAATCAAACTTCTGCCTTATACTCTGATAAAGCTAAGGTCAAGGACAAGTCAAAGAATAGGAAGAATGAAGATGAAGGTAGCTCTTTCCAAGCAAACTTTGCAGGTAGAGGAAGAGCTAGAGGAAGAGGCAGAGGTGGAAAGCAGGACAGGGGGAGATTCCAATCATCTCAACCTTGCAACATATGTGGCTTATCTAACCATACTACTAAAGAATGTTTCACGAACCCGAGGAACTCAAGAGGAAGAGGATTCAATAGAGGTGGCTATGGATCAAATAGAGGCAGGTACAATGGAGGCTACAACAACAACAACTACTACAACAACAATTACAACAACAACAACTATCAAAGTGGCCATAGAGGAAGAAGAGACTACAATAACTATGCAGAGGACCAAAGTCAAGAAGATTCATTATTGATTATGAATCTATCAGTGAAGAAGGGTAAGGATGATGATCACATATTTTACATTGATGCGGGATGCTCGAACCATGTAGCAGGAAATGTGGCTTTACTTTCTGATTTGGAAGATCCTCATAACAAGCATGAAGTGCAGACAGGAGATGACACAAAGCACTCAGTGGAGAAGATAGGTAATGTGAAGACATCAGATGGGAATATGAACCTCTTAAGCAAAGTCTTGTATGTCCCTACAATTACCAAAAATTTAATAAGTGTTGGACAGATTGTTGAAAAAGGATTGCAGGTTAGATTCAACCGATTTGGAGCATATGTTGAAGACCCAAGGCAAGGCTTTCGAAGGATTGCCAAAGGAGAAAAGACAGGAAGGCTTTTCCCTTTTGAAGTGGAAGATACAAAGAACATAGCTTTGTTTAGCTATGGATCTCAAACTCTAACAGAGTTGGAGATATGGCACAAAAGGCTTGCTCACATTGGTGAGAGGACACTCAAACAGATTTGCAAGGACCAAAGTGTACTTGGTTTGCCTAATATCACAAGGCAACACATGATTTATAACTGGTGAAGCTTGTCAACTCGGCAAGGCTCATAGACAACCTTTCAATAAGAAAGGATATATGTATCAAAATCCTTTGGATCTAGTGCACACGGATGTGTGGGGTCCAAGTAAGGAGCCATCTATATCAGGCTCAAGATATTATGTGTCTTTCATAGATAATTGTAGCAGGTGGACCATTCTGTTTTTCATGAAGCACAAGGATGAAGTGTTTAATTGCTTTAAGAAGTATATTGCTCTTGTTGAAAACCAAACAGGTAGGACGTTGAAACGACTCAGATCAGATGGTGGAGGAGAATACTTCTCTTCTGAATTTGATGCCTTCTTGCATGAAAGAGGCATTAAAAGAGAAGTCACTACAAGGTATAAACTCGAACTCAATGGTGTAGCAGAGAGGAGGAACAGAGCTATTGTCGAAGCTGCAAGGTCCATGCTCAACGAAAAGGGATTGCCGAACTACCTATGGGCAGAGGCTGTGTCTACAGCCACATATCTCATAAATAGACTTCCATCTAAGTCACTAGATGGAACCACTCCATATGAAGTGTGGAATGGAAGAAGACCTAGTCTAGAGCATTGTAAAATCTTTGGATGCTTAGCCTATGCTCACATTCCTTCTCAAGTAAGATGGAAATTGGATCCCAAGGCAGAGAAGTGCATATTTATTGGTTATGACCAAAACCAAAAAGGATATAGATTGTACAATCCAACCAATAAAGGATTTTCTGTGAGTAGAGATGTAATTTTTTATGAAAACAAATCATGGTTTGATGATGACAGGAAAGTGAAGCTGCCATATGACTTGGATGAAGATTTTCCATCACTTCAACCAAAGGAGCCAAAGCAGATTGAAGAAAGTGATTCGGAGATTGACCTAGAAGACTTGGAAAGACTAAAGCTATGGAAGAACAAAGGTAAAGCAAAGATGCAGGATGCTACATATGGACCCGAGAGCTCACATCAACCACTTAGAAGGTCTTCAAGGGAGAAGAAGAAACCTGAGAGGTTTGGTTATGATACTTCTTTGGTCACCAAGCACTCAATCTACATTGCAAAGGATTCAACCAATGAAGAACCTACCACATTTGAAGAAGCACAAATCAAGAAAGCTTGGAGAGATGCAATGGATGAAGAAATGGAAGCCTTGAAGGAGAATGACACCTGGGAGCTTGTACCTAACAAGCCATCTATGAAGATAATCGGATCTCGATGGATATACAAAATCAAGAGGAATCCAGATGGAAGTATAAATAGACACAAAGCAAGGTTAGTTGCTAAAGGGTTTGCTCAAACCCATGGTATTGATTATGAGGAAACTTTCTGTCCTGTTGCAAAAATGCCTACAATTAGGGTTCTCATTAGTCTTGCTGCATCTAGAAATTGGAATCTTTATCAACTTGATGTAAAGAATGCTTTCTTGAATGGATGGATTTCTGAGGAAGTGTATATGGCACAACCTCCTGGATATGAGGATGCACATCATCCTAACTATGTATGCAAACTAAAGAAATCTTTGTATGGATTGAAGCAAGCTCCAAGAGCTTGGAATTTCAGATTGGTGACTTATTTGCAGGACCAAGGATTCAAAGCTAGCAAGGCGGATACCTCTTTTTTCATAAAGAGGAATGGATCTGAAGTGATCTATTTATGTGTGTATGTTGATGATATTATTATCACAGGCAATGATCTTGAAGGAATCAAACAAGTAAAGACTCAAATGAAGGAGGAGTTCAAAATAAGTGACCTCGGACCACTCACTTATTTTCTTGGATTGGAGTTGATCTACTCAGATTCAGGTATATACATCACACAAAGGAAGTATGTGCATGACATGCTCGTCAAGTTCAAGATGGAAAATACCAAGTGTGCAGGTACACCTATGGAGCAAAATCATAAGCTTAGTGCTTATGAAGGAGAGCCAATTGAAGACATCACAAGCTATCAAAGCTTGGTTGGAAGTTTGAACTATGCAACACTCACAAGGGTGGATATATGCTATAGTGTTAGCATATTGAGTCAATTTATGCATAAGCCAAGAAGACCACATATGGAAGCAGCCAAGAGAGTCCTCAAGTACCTAAAGGGGACCATGAATGAAGGTTTGTTTTATTCATATACTTCAGATATTGAGCTGAAGGTATACTCAGATGCAGATTGGGCCGGATCTAAAGATGATAGAAGAAGCACATCCAGGTATATATCATTTGCAGGTTCAAAAATCATTTCTTGGTCATCGAAGAAGCAACCAACCGTAGCATTATCTTCTACTGAAGCTGAATATAGAGGTTTGGCTAATGCAACTCAAGAAATCATGTGGTTAAAGTCTTTGTACACAGATCTTGGACTTCATTCTTCAACACCTCACATTTTTGGTGACAACACAAGCTCACTACATCTAGCAGCTAATCCGGTATACCATGCTAGAACCAAGCATATTGAAGTCCACTACCATTATGTAAGGGAGAAGCTATTGAGCAAGGATATTCAACTATCCTATGTCTCTACAGATATGCAATGTGCCGACATGTTGACTAAAGCTCTTGATGGTACAAAATTAAGTAGATTCAAGTTGATGATTGGCTTGCAGGAAATCAAGGACAATTGAAGACTTATTTGGAGGCCAAGCATGTTAGGCTTGAGGGGGAGCTGTTGGTGCATTTTACCCAAGCCTACATGCTTGATATATTTGATATCATCCTCATTTGTAAGTCACATGAGTAGTCATGTGAACACCTCTTGTGAAAGAGTTCATTTTTTATCTCTTGTAATTGAAAAAAGAAAAAGGAAAAGGATGGCTTACCTCATGCATGATGTAAAAGCAAATTCGTGGCTATAACTACCAAAATCACGAATTTTTGAGCTGAGGGAATCTCTCCTAACTTTGGGGATCACTTTTAGGTGGAGCCATTCGAATTCGAATTCAAAACTCCCTGCAAGAATAGCTATAAAAGGAGCAAGAAGGAAGAGGCGATTAGCAAGCCTTGTACATGACCACTTCATGTCATTTTGTAGAGATTGAAGAGCTTACTCCATAGCTCTATCATTCTACTCCCATTGTGCAAAGATTCATTGCCAATGTGGTTGTAATCATATATAAATTTATACATTTATCATCATTCACTTCTCTGTTTTGTTCTCTGCTATACTCACTCAGAGCAGTACCTTCAGAAGGTCATATCTCGAGTTCTACGGAACCTATTTCAGTGATGTAACGTGCGTTGGATAGCTCTTACTGTCTAGTTTCTGTATATCAATTTTCAAGGTCATTGGATTTTGGAGATATCGGCATTTTACTGCTCACTGGTCTATCTCTGCAGAGCCCCAAGAATTGTGGGGATGTTCCAGAAATTGATGAAACTTGTTCTCAGTGCTCAGTCCATCATTTGAAGTGTTTTAACTTGGATTGGGAAGCTTGCTAAGTCTATTTGCTATGCCCAAAAGGAATTTTTCTAATTCCTACGAGGTTGAGAGCACTGTTCATTTTTTCCAGCAAGTGTATGTCCAAAAATAGCAAGTTTTGGGAGCTAGTCATTTCGCAACTTATCTGTCTTGACTTAAACTTTTGGGATACATGTTCCAAAGTACTTGGCTGATATTTTGGTGGATTTAGGAAGCTCAAAGGGTCTTCTAATCATCTCTGAAGTCTCAGTTGGCTGGTGTGAAGCTGGTTGTAGCAGCACCAACTCATCTTTGGATTGCATCCACCATCTCTCTTCACACTTGAGACCTCTAAATCCATGATGATAGAGAATTGGCTAGAATGATAATGGAGCTAGAATAGTAAAAATATCACTAAGGATCAAAAAAGGTGACCAAGTGTCAAATTATGGAAAATTTTTAGTAGATTCGCTAGAAAAAAATGGATCGATGAACAACAATGACTAACCAAAGAGATTATGTGGGACTATATTTGCTCACCCCAATAAAATCTCAAGGAGTAAAGTCAACCACTATATAGTCGAAAATCTAAAATCTAGAAAAGTTTTGCTAGATTCTTCTCTACAAAATGAGCATATTACCAATGTAAAAAACTCATAAAACTATGAGTACTGACATGTAAACTTGCCTGATGAATCACTAACTCCATTGCATATAACCACTTAACCGAAAGAAGGCAACTAGGCTTGTCGAGCACCTATGAACAAGCAGCATATATCTCCTATGAAGAGACTAAGCAAGTCTTCCACTTACATCACCAAGAGACCCCGGCATCTGGGTGTCTCCCAATTAAGAAAGCACCACAACCCTCTTTATCAACATCAAAGGCTTAATGCAAAAACGTAATCTCTATATCAATGACCACATGGGCATACATAAGCATATCCACAAAGATGTACAATGCCTTGGTGATAACCTTAATTGTCCGCCTTTGAGGAAACCACTACAAGCTACAAAGTGTAGGGAACTAGTCATGCTTGCTTTGCTAACCAACAACAAAAAAACTTTTGCTACAAAGTGAAAAGTACCAGTGAAATGTTACGATGGCAATGCATCATGGTGGATTTTTCTTTGCAAGAGCTTCACGAAAATGATCTCATAGTACAAAAACTGAGCTATGGGTGACATGCATTGTACTCTACACAAACTTGTAGAACATGCAAAAATACATAGTACACAGAGAGAGCCTGAACCAAAGATCAAATAGGTTCCACAAATCCAGTCGAACACATAGTTTGTGATTGACTAGGCCACTATATTATTTATTAAAGAACCTATACCAAAGTGCCCAATGACCAATTTGGACCTTCACATGAACACTAACAGTAACATTGTTTACTTGAAAAATCGTTGGAAAAACTTTTGGAAGGTAGTAGGAAAGATTTCCCCTTTTGGAAGGTAGTAGGAAAGATGCTCTCCTTGGCACTTAAAGAATCTTCTTCCAAAGCTAAGGTTCTCAAACTAAGGATAATTAATCCCAAGGGTAAAATCATTAAAATGGGAGCTCAATTGAACAAAATGACCCAAGAGTTCATACTAGAGTTTAAGCCAAGTTCCAATGCATATACCCATGGATCTAACGTAATGGTATTTATATAACAAGTGTGTCTTATCAATGCACTAAGCTTGAATCCATGCCCTCCCCAAGTGAAACAAACGACTCAATTGCTCAAGCTAGCACTGGCATCACTTAATTTCTTTTGCTTTTGCTTTCGAATCATTATTTTCATTAAAGCTTTTATTGAAAATGATTCACCATGGGATGTGGGGCCGTGCACAGAAGATGAGAAACATCGAGTAAATCTTCTTCTTGTTACCCTCGAGTCCAAATTTCAAGAAGGCATTGGGATGTCTACTCAAACTCGAGTTATATCATAGTAACAACCCTACTCCACACAACCATGTGTTATTCAGTTTCTCTATAGAGCGCAGCGAAAGAAAAGTCCGATGGAAGATGTGAATGAATAGAAATAGGATAAACTTACAGATGTGCATATGCATAACGTATGTGTACGTAAAAATGTATGCATGCATGCTTCTATATCTTCATAGCACAGTATGAGTATCGATACAGACCATTAAAGGACGTAGATAGCTGCTGATACAGCCATGATCTATAAACCAGTTCGATACAGACCATTAAAGGACGTAGATACCTGCTGATACAGCCATGATCTATAAACCAGTTCGATACAGACCATTAAAGGACGTAGATACCTGCTGATACAGCCATGATCTATGTACTCTAGACGAGTTCGAGGGGCTTCTTGTTACGTAGAATTTCATAATGACATCTGGCTGTTCGAGAATAAAGAACGTTGCCACATAGCGCGAATGCATGCAACCGCCATTCCGAAGCTTAGTTCGAGTTCCATAGTTCCCGTGCCTTAAAAGAGCTCGACGCTGCCAATCTCTACACCCATTGCGATCATTTCGGCTCATTCTATACACCAAGCTCTTGTGCTAGTCCACTTTCAAAGACCTGGAAATCCAATATCTGTTTCTTTCGGTCAAGGTTGATCAGCTGATAGGCAAACCAGAATGCCAGAGCTGGTCTCTGAAGCTCCTACCAAGATTTCCTTTTTCAAGCTTAATGATGGTCGATTCATCCCTTCCATAGGGCTTGGTACCTGGAGGGCCGATCCATCTCTTGTTTCCAAGGCCGTGAAAACTGCTATCGAGGTTGGCGAACTCTTCTTTTTACTAAAACATTATTCCGCAAAGTCAATTCTTGTTGATGCTGTTTTCTTCTTAACACTCCAAACATTCGCACGTTTTTGTAGTCCTTGAGAATTACATATGGATGCGTTTCAGTTTCTGCAGACGTTCATCGTCTTAACTAAATTGTATGTTTGTGCATAATGTGGATGAAGTTCGAATTTTCCTTACAGTTAAGACTTTTTCTTTGTGGACTCCATGCCCATTTTAGGTTCCAGTTTCTGTTGCCTTCATTGGCCATTCCGATAATTGTCTATATGCCGGCCTTTATAATACTTTTCCCGTCAGAAAGGTTAGCGTTGTCGAAAGAATGGGCTTAAATATTGAGTATGGCCACATCCAGAGTGAAGGTATTTCTGAACTTAAGAATGATATGATAATTCTAACGGTTCGGCAACAGAACGAAGGGCTCATATTTATTTAGATTTTATTATTCGGCCTATTTAAGTTCCCTAGTTAATGCTAGTTAGACAGCGTCCAGCTTGTTTTCTTAGATTACACTTTTTGGTATGGACTTGTAATGTGGGAAATTAGAGAATGACCAATATCCGGAATGAAGGTAATTCGGAGTCTTTAGGTTACACTTTTTGGTATGGACAAGTAATATCGGAAATTAGGTAATGACCACATCAGGAGAAGATATTTCTGAACTCATGATTACAAATTCCTATTTAAGTTTCCTAGTTATGCACCTGAATTACGTAGATCACTTATAGCCAGTTAGATAGCGTCCACCTTGTTTTCTTAGATTACATTTTTTGGTATGGACTTGTAACTTTGGACTTTAGGTAATGACCACATTCGGAGTGGAGGTATTTCTGAACTCACTTGTAAATTCGAAAGGATCAGAATCATACCGGAAGTGTTTAGAGTTTTCCGGATTTTTATTCCAAAACTGAACCAACTATTTTCTTCGATGTAGACTGTGCTGCTTCGTTCCGTAGTGTTCACTTTGCTACCTTAAATTATACTTTTTTACTATAGAGAAATAGTCTTGAAAGTTATAAGCTTTAGATTACAGCGTTTGTTGCGTGGGCAGGTACGATTGGACGAATTTCAAGTTTCATGGATTATGGATTTGGGTTACGTAGATTATTTTCCTAGGATTGTCTATTCCGAGCTACTGTATTGGCAGGGTTTAAATTTCTAGGTTCAAGCTTAGTTATACAGGTGAAACTTAATTTGGGAATTCGAGCACCGATTGTTCAGTGCCTAAAAGTATCAGGAACGTTGTCTTAAAGGGTCGATTAGTTGGTAAACTGCAGTAGGGTTAGATGCCAGTTAGAGTTTAGGGCATGGCAGCCAACGGTAGGTAGTAATGTGGTTTCCTTGTGTCGTAGTGTTTAATGTGTGGTGGATACCAGTATGTGGGTTGTAACCTATGGTCGACACTAATAGGGTTCAAGGTGACGTAGACACCATCATCATTTAAACTTCGTGTTCTTATCAATTCTGAAAGGTGCTACTTACTTGTCTATGAACACACTGCTCTCAGCCTGTCATAAGTTTTGCCTTGAAGTTAGAGCTTGATGTGCTTTGAATTGCAACATCACCCTAACAAGGGTTTTATAGTCTTGTCAAACAGTTCTCTCATTAGTCTGTCAACATGCCCTATGGGGGTTTCAGAATCGTCTGAGAACTGCTATATTACTAATCTTCCGATTTTTGTTTGTTGAAAACGGTAACGGTTTTTCGAGTCTTCTCAAATGAGTTCTCTCATGACCTCTTAATCTGTCATCTTGTCCTATGGGAGTTTTAGAATTGTCTTAGAATTGTCTTAGAACTGCTATGTTACCGGTCTTTCCGTTTGTCAAAAATGGTGGCCTTTTTAGCCCGTCGGTACTTGTCTTTTTGTAAATGCTCCCTTTTTCTCGACCAGAGAGACTTGATCTTTAAGTATTCTAGTATTCTGCTAGTAAGTGCTCCTGCTTTCCTTTTTTTTTATTTTTCCTTTGTTGACTAGGGTCGCTCAAATCTTAACCTTTCATGAAGGTCCAGTGATTTCTTCCATTTCTCCTAGTATTCTGCTAGTAATTGCTACTTTTTGTTTTTGGGTTGAGCCGGGTGGCTTAATCTTAACCTTTCATGAAGGTCTGGCACTGATTACTTGCATTTCTGGAGTTCTGATGCTGACATATTCCTTGGCTGTCCTTCATATTTTTTTGAGGAATAGTTTGAATGATCATCTTACCTGCTTCATTTACTAAATGAATTTAGTAAATAAGTAGATTGCAATTCGTTTATTCTCTTCGTAATCAAGCTTGATGGATTCCTTCGATTTTGTTCTTGATTTGAAGTGTATAACTTAATCCTTTGAGCCAAAAACGAATCAAGCTTGATGGATTCGTTCGATTGTGTTCTTTATTTGAAGTGTATAACTTAATCGTTTGAGCCAAATCGTTTTTGGATGGTTTTCATGTAAGGGAACTTTGACGAAATGCTGGAGTTTCTCCTCTATTTTAGGATTTGACGTGCCAGTTTATTTGATGGTAACAGGTTGGCTATCGCCATATCGACTGTGCTGCAGTTTATGGAAATGAGAAAGAGGTAACTCAAATCTATTTTTTCAGAAGTATGTTTAAAACTGTAAGCCTTAAAGCTGCTGGTTTATCCAGAACCCAGTTTGAAGCCACTCATGTATCTGTTTAAAGTTGTTTGACTGTTCACGTTCTTTCATATTTGGAGCTTTGTGGTATGAATACTTATGTATGTACATGTAATGATGTATGTATATGCATATATTCTGAACATCGACTTAATGTAGTTATGCTTTATATTGTTATCCAAGTTATGGTTCTGTCTTTTGTAATTACATTGATGCGAAGAAGGGATTCTGAAATAGCAATAGAATTTTGGGTCCTATATATAGATGTTTTCATTCTGTTTTTAGTAATAGAAACTTAGGTTCTATGTATAGATGTTTTCATTTTGCTTTTTTCTTTTTTTTTTATTGACGTTTTATTTCCCCTTTTTAAAGAAAAATATACATTCTATTGTTGTTTGTACTTGCACTTGCCTTGTGTTATCTTGTGTGCGTTGTCCTTGTTGTGTGTTAATGTTTTTAATCTTCACTCTATGATATTTGATTACCTCTTGGGTAGAAACAAGTGCTTGGTTTGGTTGAAATGGAAGTAACGTCAATTTTATGTGTATTTGGTGCGTTTTCTAAGAGTGGTGGTCATTTTAGTGCTTCCAAGGCTTATGCTTCTTGCAGACTAAGCACTGTACGAAAAAAAGATATTATTATCTCTTTGTTGTTTTTGGATACTAGATTGGAGCAGCATTGCACGAATGTTTTAAGAATGGAGTGGTGAAGAGAGAGGATTTGTGGATCACATCAAAGCTCTGGTGAGTCTCTCGTTGCTTTGTTACATTCACGCAAGCTCAATTAATTTCTCTATATAAATAATTTTATTTACTTTTTCTATATAAAACTGCTCTATACTAGCAGCTAAGATGCATTTAAACAGTGATGCTGTACTTTGACATGGAGTTTGTGCTCTTATCTCTTGGTAATGAACTGTAAACTGCTTCACTGTTTTCTCTTCTTTCAACCTCTGTATGACTCTGTCAGAATCTCCTGCATGTTTTTTCCTAGCACGTCCTACTCAATATTCCATCAAACAATGAAATGTGTGTATGACCATGGACTAGTCATTTCTTATCAGCAGTAGCGTTATCCTCTTCCCATTGTTGATTCATTACATTAGCTGTGCATGCATGGAACTAGTTTGGCTAAAATCTGAAATTGTTAAGAGCCTTATCATTTTTTGACAGGAATACTCACCATGCACCAGATGATGTAGCTGAGGCTATTGAACAAACACTCCATGATTTGCAGCTTGATTATGTTGACCTTTACCTGGTACCCGAAGTTTTTTCCCTCATGTTAATGCATGTGGCAGTTATCTTAGGTGCTTGTCTTATTTGGCAGATACATTGGCCCGTTGCTTTCAAGAAAGGCACCACGGGGATGGGAGAGTCTAAGGATGACTACGCACCTCTGAATATTAGTTTGACCTGGCAAGCAATGGAACAAGTGGCACGTTCAGGGAAGGCTAAGAGCATTGGTGTAAGCAACTTCACGGTTGAGAAGCTGAAGGACTTGCTTGCTCATGCCACCATTATCCCTGCAGTGAACCAAGTTGAATGTCATCCACACTGGCAGCAAATGAAGCTGAGCCGATTTTGTGCATCTCAAGATATACACATCACTGTAAGTATGCAGATGTACCGAAGTTTCTTGAATTTTCTTGAATTCTGAAGAAAGTAATGTTGAATTTTTCTTGGGTATGTACTGCTATTGATCGCATGTTCTGGTACTGTGGCAAAGTATCCAGTTCCTGAATTTATTGTTTTATATTGAGCAAATATTTTCAGCTAGTTATGAATGCTGGAAATTTGTTGGCTGAGGGTAAAATGAATTGAGTGCCTGAGGGCAGCGAGTACATATAAGCTATGATCAGTGTCTGTGGGCCGATATTCATGCTATTGCTATTTCATTGAGCTGTAGGTGCCGTTTGTTTGTTTCGTTTGTGGACAAACGGTTATCTGATGTTTGTAAAATCAGATTCCCATATTTTTAAGAGATTGCGACCTTGAAGATGGATTATTAAGAATCATAGTAATCATACTACTTGGCCACTTATTGCGATCAGGAACCTGGCTAAATGCCGTATCTTTGATCTTAATGAGATTAAAGATATCCCCAAGCATGTCTCTTTGAAGTAGATAGTATTATCATAATGTATGTTATACAATGTCATTGACTTGCATAGTCAGTGCGGCTTAACTAAGGTTTTCCAATTGCTGAGGGATGCACCTCTGCGTGTACTTGCAGGGATATTGCCCATTAGGTTCACCAGGGAGCTCATTTGCAAAAGTGTCTGTTTTGGAGCATCCAATAATAAATGAGATTGCAAAGAAGTTAGGAAAGCCTCCAGCCCAGGTTGGATCTCATCTTTTTCTCCCGTTTTGAAGTGTTTGGGTTGACTGTGAGCTGTGCTTTCTTATGCAGATAGCCCTAAGGTGGGGTATACAGTCTGGCCACAGTATTCTACCAAAGTCTACCAACCCTAATCGATTGCGATCTAATTTTGACATTCTTGATTGGTCGATCCCTGCAGAAGATATGCGGAAGATTGCAACCATTGAGCAGGTATAAATATCTATTAAGATAAAAATAAAATGTGCAATGTAGTGTGAACCGGACGTACATGAAAGGCTGTTGGAAATCCTGGAGGATGATGAAGGCCTTTCATTTGCCTTTTGACATACGTTTGTATGTATGTATGTAATGATATGACTCTGCTTGTACAACTGGCATGTGAGTATTGCCGATTACATGACTCTGCTTGTACAACTGGCATGTGAGTATTGCGTAACAGTGCAAGACCTGACGTGCCTTTCTTGGTGTGAGCTGATTTTATGGTGAATGGATTGGTGGGCATGCTTTCTTAAAGGAAAGGACTCGCGCTATTTTTTCACATGCGTTGATGTCTGCTCTTTCCATTGTGGGTGGATCATTTTGTACTTTCATGATGTCCTATCTGTCCTGATTATCAATTTTGTTCGTGTCATTAAAAAGTTCACAGCTTAGCTGTTTTGTCTGCTCAAAATTTTAGCAATTGTTTTTCCAGGTGAGATTGCTGAGGAGTGAAAGCATGTGCAATGAGTATGGCCCATACAAGACGCTGGAGGAGCTTTGGGATAATGATTTGTAGAGGGCGAGGATACATGTCTAACTTGAAAAATGTACATATGTGAGTACAAAAAACTGGTCAATCACCTTTCTCATGTCTTTAGTCCCTAGGATTTTGTTAAAAAGACGCCCCCAGGTGGATCCCTTGATGATTGAAAGAGCACAAGCAATGGGATGCTTTGCTTTGGACAATCATGGTGTAAAGCAGTTGGACTCCGTTCTTAAATCTGATGCCCTCTGACCTTCGGAAAATTTGAGGGGTGCCTTGTGGGTCGAAAGTGGGTTTTTCTTTAAAGTTCATGCTTGAAGATCGCTAAAGCTATCTGGTAAGTGTTGTGTATTTCAACAAATTCACTAGAAGTAACCAATCAAACACTAAAGATTTGAAGAGTTAATAAGCCACTGTATATTCAGAAACTTCAAGGGAATTCGAAAATTTGATTAATATAAAATAAAACCATGTGTGTTATTGTTGGAGAAAAGAAACATTAAACTTTCCATGGAGAAGTCAAATTGATAAAAATAAAATCACATGCGTTATTGTTGAGAAAAGAAACAGAAATAGTAAACTTTCCATGGAAAAGTCCAATTGATAAAAATACATCTTGTGTCATACTTTCAAAGCTAGAACTAAAAAGCTCATACAATTTATTTGAGAAAACAACAGAATCTTTACAATAAAAATAATATTTAGATGTTGGTCTTGTTTCGACTGCGTTACTTTTGCAAGCTTTACATGAATGACGAGCCTAAGAGTTCAATCATATGTAGAATGCACGCGGAGTTTGAGAAATGCAATGGGCAATGTGGAAAGCTATGATTAAAACCTGAAAGCTTGACATTCCGAGTTTTTATCCTTTGAACTTTTCTACTGGTGCATATCATTCAAGGAGAGACTGAAGTTTGAATATGATACATGCCATTGGGAGTAAAACAAAGATATTATAGAAATGTTTGATGTTAGTGATATCCGTTGATCAATGATACTGATCTGTCAACGAAAAACTAGTTACATGAACAAAAACCAAGTCTTTGTACGATTTTGCAATTGCAGTTGATGATACGTGTGGGTGTGAAGTTCCTTTTTTCTTAAAAAATTTATTTTATTTTTATTTACTATTGTGGGTGTGCAGTTCCCCTTTTTTTTTCTTTTTTTGCGGGAGAGTTTAGTGCTTACCTCTGGATTCAGGAAGAGTTGTGAAGTGGTTTGGAGAGCTAGAAGCTCTTAATTCATTAGTCAGCTATTTGTTGATTTTGCAATTGCCGTTGATGATACGTGCGGGTGGAAAGGTAAAACATAAATAAACTTCAATATTTGTCATATCAAGATATCAAATGTTTCGATTGCCCTTTCATTCGAAGTTCATAATCTGTCTTTCAGTAGGTGAACATAAACAAGCTTGATGGGCATGGCCATGGAGTGTGAAGTGATGAACAAGTTGGACTCTAGGGTGGTAACTGACAAAGCTGAAGCGTCCCTAGAAGATTGGTGTCAAATATCAATGTTCTAGTACTCTTTCAATCCAATTTGCACAAGCATCAGTAATCCCTAATGTGAATACATAGAAGGCACAAGCTAATGAACATGTATTAGATATCTTGAAAGATAGTGGTGTATCTCAACATCAAAAGGGTTTTTTTTTTTAAATATAAAGGAAGTTCGGCATTAGCCTACTCTCCCGGACTTGAATTAAATAAAGAAAGAAAAGTACAAGAGAAGGGGACTAGTGCCCACAGGACCCCCCAAATCCTACAAAGCAGGGGAAGCTTTAACAAAGCTTAGATGGCGTTACAAAGAAGGTTAATCACCCTCTCGTCACCCTCATGCGGGGCCCACTTGGCTTTAAGCTTGTTATTGATCAAAAGGAGAACTTCATGATGTCTGAAGGGGGGGGATTTCTTGCAGTTAATAATCCTTTTGCCAAGGAGGAATAATGATTTCTCAATTGACCACTCCTTGGGGGAGTCACCGAAGTTGAGAGCACATCTTTCCCGCCAGATTTTCCATAAGACCTCCCCTCTGATGGCGTTCCAGAGGGTCGCGGAGCAGCCGATCGCTTCTCCCAGCAGGGCTTGCTGCCAACTGAGATGTTTTTGAAGTCTAATTTTCATTCCAACCGTCTGCCATGCCAGAGTCTGGAGTTGGGGCAGGTAAAGAAGATGTGTGGGACATCTTCGATAGACTGGTAGCAGCGTTTGCACCAAGGAGAAATCCCACAAAGTTTGCTAGCCTTAAGGTTGGTCCAGATTCCATGATGAAGAATTTGCCATAAGAGGAGAGACTTTTTGATTTCTATGAGGGGGTGCCAGATAGCCATGAACTTCATGTCCCACCGAAGCTGTGTCCATGACAGGCACCACTTCCTGTTGAGGTTAACCTGATAGTCAATTGTTTCTTTCATGTTCGGGATTTTTGATAGGCTATTCCCATTGTGCCATTTGAGACCAAGCGAGCTTGATGTGTCGTGTCCCATGAGAAGGCAAGTTTTGTGTCGATCCCAGGCGAGACATCTGCTTTGCAAAGTGTTTTGTGTCGATCCCAGGCGAGACATCTGCTTTGCAAAGTGTTCCATTCTTTGTACGAAATGTTGACGCAAGGGTCAATATCCTTGAAGTTGATCCAGTGGTTGGTGTCATGTTTCCAGAGATGTTTCCATTTTTTGAAGCCTTTGTTCCATAATTTCTTGGCATTTTGAATGTTCCAAGGTTCCACGCTTCGGATGCCATGGATCGTAACCAAATAGAGTCATTTTGTCTGATACCGGCTGCCCACTTCCAGTCTTCACTAATTCTTGTGTAGCTTTTGACTTTATTCCAACTCTTCCATAGGGAGCATGTGAGATTAGAGCCTTTCGGGAAGACGGGGACTGGGGAAAACAGCAGGGTCAAGATGTCGAGATTCTTCCAGTTTGGGAAATCCATGAGAGCCAGCTCGTTCTTATTTCTAAAGATCAACTTGGCCCAGGAGGCCTCCCCATTGCTCCAAGCCTTAATCATCCATTTGGCTGCCAGTTTGTTAGCCATGCACCCAATGTCTAGGATACCAAGTCCCCCACTATCTCTAGGGCTAGTGCAGATGGACCATTTGATTTTAGGCACCCCCCTTCTATTGTGATCGCCCGTCCAAAGGAAGTTTCTACAAATACTATCCAGTTTGGACAGATCTTGCTCTTTCGGTCTCCAACATGAAAGGAAATAAATGGTAGAAGAAAGGAGGAACGTGTTGATAACCATCGCACGACCAGCAAGATTGATTTGCATACCTCTCCAATAGTTAAGCTTCTTTTCGAGTTTGGCTAGCACCCAGTTCCACCGCTGTTCCATAGAGACGCCAAACCCCAAAGGGATCCCAAGAAGCCGAAAAATTTGGCCCTGCGGAATGATTTGACAACTATGATCAGTGAAAAGGTCGGGCTGAGACCCCACAATAGCTCTAAAGGCGGTCTTAGAGTGGTTGATTATGGATCCAGAGGCTTCACAAAAGGTAGCAAGACACCTCCAGAACGTCTCAAGGCTGGCACTATCATTGTGAACAAACGCGTTCATATCATCGGCAAAAAGTCTCATGGTGATCTGATTGTGGTCGTGAGGCAAACGGAGGCCTTTGATAGTACCGGCTTCCACCTGGTGCGCCACGAGCCTGCTAAGCCCCTCCGTGGCGATGGCAAAGAGAAGGGGAGCCAATGGGCACCCTTGTCTGATAGATCTAAGTTTGATCACCTTCGAAAGTTTGCCATTAATGTTAATTTGGGTCGATGCGTTTCCGAGAAGGGTCGCGATCATCTTGGTGAATTTTTGACTACATCCAAGATCTTGGAGCGATTGCAGAATATAGTCCCATTCAAGCCTGTCGTAGGCTTTATCAAAGTCAATTTTGAGGAAGACCACATCTTGTTTAGACTCATTTGCAACTTCAAGTCCTTCCCAAATATCAATAATGGTTTCCAAAATTGACCTTCCTTTGATGAAACCTTTTTGGTCCTCGCTTAGCCACGCTCTCAAGTGGCAAGAGATTCTATTGGCAATGACTTTGGTGATGATCTTGTATCCTATTTGGAGCATCGTAATAGGACGCCAATTCTCTATTCTGTTCTTTTCCCCTTTTTGTGAATTAACTTGATAATACCATTCTTGAGACAAGAAGGAAGTGTCTCTCAATGTGACCTATCATATGATTTCCATGTTTGGAATCACATAGTCTAGAAGATGGTTAGTAGTCTGATAGTCATGGGACTCCCTATATACCTATATGATTGGCTACTAGGAGGGAGAAATGATGTATTTTACAGTCATGGACTACTTTTAGGTTTTGTCAAGGTAGGCACGGAGCAAGCTAAGATTTTGCCTGCATGAATGATCATGCTAGTTGATCAATGGCATATAGACCATGCATGTGCTAGGCATATGGTCTGTGCATATGTTTGGACCCTTGTATGAGGGGTTAGTGGATATGCATGAGTAGCCATGGTAGTTGGTGCTTGGCTCTTAGTCCATGCATGTGGTGGATACCTTCATTTTCTATCCAGATGTGCATGGTGTTACTACTGAGGCTAAGCATAGAGCACATCCATGCATATCATGGAGAGATAACACCACTATTGATTCTACAAATGGATAGTTATTTTTAACCCTCCATCATAAGAGTCATCCTCTACGACTCAAGTCCATAACCAAAGGAGATTTGGTATTGATCTTTCAATCCAATTTGCACAAGCATCAATAATCCCTAATGTGAGACATAGAAGGCACAAGCTAACGAACATGTATTAGATATCTTGAAAGGTAGTGGTGTATCTCAAGATCAGAAGGGTTGCAGGCTTTCTGAAAGGTCAAAATCACTCAATATGCATAGGACATACACCCTTGTGGGGGTTGCAAGGGAAAGGTCAAAATCACTCAATATGCATAGGACATTCACCCTTGTGGGGGTTGCAAGGATGCTCGAGATTATAAGTGAAGAAAGAGTAAAAACCATTTGTCATGCTATCTGGAATCTTGATGGTTTCACTTTCTAGCAAGTGTTGAAAGTGAAAGTTGTATCTTTTTATCCAAGGCCCAAACTACTTTAATAACCAATTAGTAGTAAGCTTATGCAAAAAAGAAAGGAGCATTAAGTGCTGGTCACATCTACCAATTTACAATGGTTTCACTTTCTAGCAACCGTTGAAAGTGAGTAAAAGTTGTACCTTTTTATCCAAGGCCTAGACTAGTTTAATAACCAATTAATAGTAAGCTTATGCAAAAAAGCAAAGAGCATTGAGTGCTGGTCACATCTACCAATTTACAGTGGGGTGAGTGGGGTGAATGTATGTACTGTAGATCAAGTGCTACAAGATACATTCTATGGGCATGTGTCAAACAAGGGTAAGAAGAATTATCAAAATCTTTGTAGGCACTATATTAGTGTATGGAAAAAATTTTCAAAAAATTTATTCATAGTCAAGTGAATGTTTATAGGCTAGTCTCTCTTAATGGGAGCTACCATACAACTTCCATGTTTGGAATGGAGTCCAAAAGTTGACTATGGGCATCTTTCTCTCTCTCAATGGGAGCTTATCATATGATTTCCATGTTTGGAATCACATAGTTATTCTAGAAGATGGTTAGTAGTGTGATAGCCATGGGACTCCCTATATACCTATATGATTGGCTACTAGAAGGGAAATGGTTTGGAACTGTTTTACAGTCATGGACTACTTTTAGGTTTTCTCAAGGTAGGCATGGAGCAAGATGAGATTTTTCTTGCATGAATGATCATGCTAGTTGATCAATGGCACATAGATCATGCATGTGGTAGGCACATGGATTGTGCATATGTTTGGACCCTTGTCACTTTCTATCAAGATGTGCATGGTATTATGCCTAGTGAGGCTAAGCACAGAGCACATCCGTGCATGTCATGGAGAGCTAACACCATTATTGAATCTACAATTGCATAGTTATTTTTAATCCTCCACCATATGCATGAATAGCTATGGTAGTTGGTGCTTGGCTTTAAGTCCGTGCATGTGGTGGATACCTTCACTTTCTATCGAGATGTGCATGGTATTATGCCTAGTGAGGCTAAGCACAGAGCACGGATGTGCGTCATGGAGAGCTAACACCATTATTGAATCTACAATTGCATAGTTATTTTTAACCCTCCACCATAGGAGTCATCTTCTACGACTCAAGTTGTGTGGATCCTACATTTTGTTACCATTGGGTGAGCTAATGATCTAGATGCTTGGATTCTCAAGAACTACTACAACATGTGTAGTATCTATAACCAAAGGAGATTTGGTAGTGATCTAGCAATACTTGATGGGGGATTTGCAACATGGAAAACATGTGTAGACATAATTCCCTACGGAAGGGGTGGAGCACACATTATGGATAATGCAAACCATGTTAGGAGAGTGATCATGACCTCTTTTAGGGTATGGTGGTCATGGATGGCATAGCCATCACGATACCTAGGGTATGGTGATCATGGATGGCATAGCCATCACGATACCTATGTAGACACAACATACAACATAGACAATTGCAAGCCGAGCATAGAAAATTGGTTTCAATACATTGGAAGCTAACAAGGTATGTATCCTTGAAAGATAAAAATTAATAGAGCAACAAGTCACGGAATATAGGGAGGAAACAGAGTTATTACAGAAAAGAAATGAAGAATTAATGACATCCCTTTTGATGAATGAACCCTTTGAAGTGCATGACACCTTAATTTAGCGCTAGACGAATGTAAGAATCAACTAAATCAAGGAAAAGCATCGAGACTTGTACCTATAAAGTCTTTTAACACGGAATGAAAAGAACTGGAAAAAGAAATTGATGAAGCATTCTGGGTTTATGTTGAACACTATAACCAAGACAAGAGTCATGTGTTTGGTATGTGAGAGGAAAATGAAGGTAGAAAAAGAGTCGCAACAAGATTTGGAAAAAGTAAAGGAAGAAGAGAAATTACTCCAAGATTTAACATCATAGTTGCATAATATATTGCACCCAAAGTGGCAAATGATGCGGCCATGGGGGAAAAGGTATTGCCCGTCCCAACGAGGTATGTGTCCACTCTTCGTTCGTTGATCCATCACCTATGCGGAGGGACGAGGAACTATCTACTGATGTGCCAATAATATCCTATGTACCATCATCAGATAAAGAAGGAATAGGCAACCCTAGTGGCCACACTTACACAAGAATTCGAGGAGACTTTGGTCTAGTGTACGAAAGATGCAAAAATGAACAGCGAACATATTAAAGCGATTTGGAACCATTCAAAATTTCTACGAATATACAAAGCAACAATTCCACGAGGCAGCTCTTGTATGGTGCGAAAAGTTTTTGGGGAAAAAAAAAATCCAATGTTACAACCATATTATTGGTAGGATGCCTCTTACATACTATATGTCACACCCTTTTGTCCGGAGCCATGGAGGAAATCCTGGCCTGAGTTTTGGGATGTAGAATGCAAAGGATTAAGCAATAAACGATGGCTAAATTTTCCTTTATTATTGAGCACACCATATCGATACGTGCTAACAAAGGATTACATAATAAAATCAATCGAGCATTGGATTGTAGTGTATGTACAAGTTCCACATATTACTGTCAAGTATATTGAGCATGATTTTGAGGTTTTGAAGCTATTGAAGAATGATAAATATACATTTTTGAACTTATATCAAGCTGGATAATGCATAGGTAAATCAAGCATCCAACTTGTTGATAGAGAACAATATCAAATGCATCTCCAACATCATGAAAACTCAACCAAAAACTTGCTTCCATAGGAGTGGCAATTGGTTTGCAGTTTGCAAGGCCATAAAGTTGCAATAATGTGTCAATATATTTTGTTTGACACACATCTATTCCACCATCGACTTGCATAAATTGAATGCCCAAATAATTATGCAAATGCCTTAAATCTGATATCTCAAATAAGGCATGCAAATCAACATTGAAATCATCAATATGCTTGTCAGTAGGACAAGTGAGCAGCATGTCATCAACATAGACAACAATGATCAAAAGCACATCATTTGCACGCTCTAACATATAAGGTGCCCTTTGTGTTCTCAAAAACCGCAATCAAGTAGGCATGTATATTTTCATATTGAGTATGTGGTGCTTGCTTCAAATCATATAATGCCTTTTTCAACCTGCATACTTTGTTTTCATGCCCTTTCTACATAAAACTATGGGGCTGAAATACATACACTTCATGTAAATCACCATTCAGAAATATAGTTTTAATGTCCAACTGATGTACATTCCAACCATGATGAGCTACAAGTGCATAAGTGCTATGAACAGTAGTCGTTCGGCATGTGGATGCAAAGGTCTCATGATCAATGCCTCTTTCATTAGCATAACCTTTTGCAAAAAACATAGCCTTATACCTGTCAATTGTCCCATCAGGCTTACATTTTAGCTTGCATACACATTTAGTGCCAATGGCCTTTTTGCTTGGACGCAAATCACATAAAGACCATGTACCATTCTTCATAATAGCATCATATTCTGGTTGCATAGAAATCCAATTATCATCACGAAGACTAAAGGCAACCATTGCATAGCAATCTGATGCAAAAGAAGCACTGTGAGATTCTGAACGAGTACCATATCACAAAGATGCATCTAATTTTCTCTCGCAAAGTTTGCACCACCCATTTAGGCATAGTTTTTGCCTCCTCTATATGAGCCCTCTCAACAACAAGTGCATCATGTAAATCTGCATCACAAGTGGAATGATTTGTGTCATCATGTGAACCCTTTAAAGGCCAAGAAATTAGCTCGTTTGGATCAGCACTTGATTATCCACCTCTAAAAAAAGGCACCAAAGTGTTATACATGTCTTCGGAGCTAATTAGTGTCTCCTTACATGAAAATAATGCTTGAATTGCAGTTTCTATTAAAACAACATCACGACTAACCAAAATGCATTTAGTCTATGGATGATAGAGGTGATAGACTTTGCTTTCATAATTGTACCCAACAAAAGCACATTTTAATGCTTTATCATATGTCAGACAACCAAAGACATGTAGATGAGAAATAGATGGCTTGCAACCATGGCAAGCCTCATGTGGGGTGATAGAATGCAATGGTTTGGTGGGATACCTATTAAGTACATATGTTTCATACATAACAACCTCAAGCCAGAAGCTATGTGGTAAAGCTTGAATTTCCACCATTTACCTTGCCATCTCTGTGAGCGATAATTATAAACAAGTAGTAGCTCGAATGGAACCATCTTTGGGGAAGGAGGAAAGTTTCATTTTGCCCAAAATAAAGCCTTTACAGACATATTTACCAAGTGCCTCAAGTGTCAGTAGAGAGATACCATTTCAGATTTTTGCATGCATAGCAAACTAGCAAAATTCAAATGACTAAAGCATGCATGCCAAAGCTTTGCATCTTACATAGCTTGCGAATCTTGAACTGCACATGTCAAATTATTCATGGATTTTTCATAATCTAGGAGCTTATACAACCCATGACATAAAATACTAGAAGCAATAATGACATCACCATTTGAAAGGTCACGAATCATACATTTGTCATCAATCAATTTCACAAGGAACCTGATCTTTATTAATGTTGAGAAAAATAAACAATTTTTTCTTGAGCACAAACAAAGCATCTCACAATGTGTGAGAACTACAATCAGCAGTACTCAAAATGATCTTATCAACTCCCATTATAGGATAAGAGGAGTTGTTAGCTCATGCGATAGTATTGACAAGCTTCAGTGAAGTGAAAAAATTGTGCAGCAAGGTAATATGTTTGGTTGCCCCACTATCAAAGTATCAAACATCTCATTCTACTCTAGACGTGGATTGCTCATGAGAAGAGTCATAATTGCAAACATTAGTGAACACCCATCTTCATTTTGCACAAGATTACCAGACTCTGTTTTAGGTGTAGAGGCATCTACAAGAACCTTTTCAGCATCTTTCTTCTTTTCCTCTTTTGCAGCCAGTTTTGGAAAACTCTTTAGGACATGATCATTTCCTTTACATTATTTGCCAAATAATTTTTTCTTTTCTATTTTCTTTTCGTCTTTGTCTTCCCTTTTTTAGTGTGAAAAACTAACAGATTTTTGCTTACTAGTAGATGAGCTCATTTACATTTGCCCTTCTGGCTAGCTAAGAAAGTTTGATCTCCTACATGCATGATGGGCTTGTTCTACTTGAAATATTCTTCTTACAAAAGAACAGAGATCACTAACTCCTCAAATATTGGAGCATTTGGATTGCCTTTCATCGTCAACCAAAGAGTAGAATAAAAACTCTTATATGAACCTCGAAGACCATTCAAAACAATCTACACAAATGAACTGTTTTGGCAAAACTTCATCGACAAAAATCAATTGCTCCTTCAAATCTTTGATCTTTTTCAAAAAACTGTTCAGAGAATCTCTATCATTCATATGCTCACTCTCTAATTGTTTTCAGAGGTAAGCAATATGAGCCTCATTCCTTGCCTGGTACGAAGTGGTAAGTATATCCCAAGCATCCTTTGCTCTTCTGCAAGGGCGAATATAAGGGATAATGATGGCACGTTTGATAGACAAGGCTATCAATGCATGTGCCTAAGCATCTCTCCCATCCCTGCCAAGTTGCTCTATAGTAGGTGTAGTAGGAACCAAAGCACGCACCTCTAGATTTTTAGTCCGTTAATTTTGTATGTTGAGCTAAGATTCCTTGTTCTTTTGTGTTAAGAGTCGAATCTCTCTCTTTCTTGTTGACTCACTCAGAGTAGTGTGTAACTCAATAGTTCCACTTTGGGGCACATATAGAAGAAATTTTGTCTTTATGTGCTTCTTTTATTTGCCATATAGACACATTGTTTAAGATAATATGAGCCAAACAAGATCAAACTGTGAAGTAGGATGATCATTTGGAACTGAAGATCTTGTAGTAGTGGTTCATTGGATGATAGTTGCATGTCCCATAATGAATAATTGTCATGGACAAAGGAAACCATCTTGAACCTTAGATTCCATGTGACCTATATCTCATTATTGGTTTAGAATTTGGAGAAACTAATACTTCCATTGTGTTCTAAATGTCCCAAAACCCTAAGATTGATTGTCGACTTGCTTAATTATGATATCCATAGGTCATCAATTCATAACCACCATTGATGAACCACCCTTGAAAACTTATATGAGGAGGGGTTGGCCATATGATTACTCAGTCTTGCCAATGAAAGTCTTGGGAGGTCAAGGAGTTGTAATCACCAAGTAAGTACTTTCAAGTTCCAGTTCAAGTTGTAGTCTTTTCTCTTGCTCTAGTCTTGTCTAGTCTTGTAGCTTGGACATCCTTTCTTGTCCTATTGTAATCTCATAGTATGAGATCCTTTCCATTTATTCCTTATATCTAGCGCATCTCCTTGAAGGGAGTTCTTGTAATTAAGAGAACTTGCTTCATACCTATGGTCCCTGTTTGTGGGATCTTTTGTATCATGTTTAGGTGAGTTATCTACACCTATCAGTCCCACGTTGTGGGACTTCTCATATTAGTTATATATTCTTGTATTATTTTCCTATGTGGGTGATCTCGTAATTGAAAGTGTAATTCTAAAATCTTGTCTAGTCTAGTTAGAGGGCACAATCCAGTGCTTCCCTAAAAATTTGGCAAGACTAACTTCTATCCAAGACCAGACATCATGGAGAATGCTTATGAATAGATTTTTAAGCAAAAAGCAAAGAAGCTCTCTCATCCTCCCCCGCCAGTGCACTCAATATCACGACATCACTACGTCTGCTCGTTCTGTCAAAATTAGAAAGGGATTCTCTAGGAGGGATGGAATCCAAACATGCCACACCAACCCCTTATTGATATGCACACACATATCTACTCATGGAGAGGAGGTGCTAAGCATACATCACACCTCAAGTCTCCGTGAGGAGATGGACAATGGATCCAGCCACGACACAAGATCATAAAGCATAATTCATAAGATTGTGATAGGGCGCCTAAGCTTTGGGGCTTCGTGGCATCCATCGGATGAAAAGGCAGAGGTGGCACCTCGAAGATGGATGATTCACCACCAAATCATGATCCAGATGATTGCCTTCAAACCAATACCAAAGGGAGGAACTTCTGTAGCTTCAGACAGTGATAATGTTCGATTGAGGGTTGAAGCATGCTATCTTTACCTTGACTCCACATGTCATGGGAGATTGATGGTAAGAAAATACGTATGGTTTCATGGTATAAGCATCCCTTGCAATCGCTCAAGATGGTCTAAAAGCCCTTAAAGAGTCATGGACAAAGGGCTTTCGATGATGGGATAATCTTCTAGAGAGAGTTGTTCAAAGAAGTCAAGTTGCATCTAGATTCGATTGGCATTGGTAGAGTGATCGTGGTACGGTCAAATACCACTTACAATGCAAAACAAACGTGCCATGAGCAGGGTGTCTGCCAACCTGAACCCTCCTAATATGCCTCAAAGATAGAGAAAGAGACTTTCAAGGGGAGAGGAAATTGTGACTCAAAATAGGCATGCAATAATATGAGTAGCCTAGTGTTTCGATACACATTCAACACAAGGCTCTTCCGTAGGAGGAAGGCATTAGAGTCCTCTTTCATCTCAAAGATGTATCGCTCAAATATCATTTTAAGCTTTCTTAAGAGAGGGAATGATAAGCTCAAATATCATTTCTAGATAGGTTGATAACTCCAAGTCGATAGGTCATGACCTCAATTCCCCATGGCAAAAACATTAGCGTGAAAGCCTAAGAAGTAGGCTATGCCAAATCGGATGGATTTTGTAAAGGATGCAGGCACCGAGTGGTCTATAGAAGACGAACTTGGGCATTCTCGTACTTGAAAAGGTAGAAGAAAAGTACGCAGCAAGGATTCGAGTGTATATTCCATTCGATGCATGGGATTGAGACGTGTAAGCGATTATATATTTTGGTAGTGATATGTGTGCATACAGTCAAGACAACCATGGCACTGGCACTTTTCTCCCCCTTTAAGAGATTTTCTCCCCCTATATTCTATATACGCTTATAGCCCTAATGGGTCCCTTACCTTTGTACATTTACATGGTAATACATTCAATATTGTGTTGCGCCCCAAGCTTCTTCTTCTTCCTTGCACTATTTCAATGCTTGTGTAGACCTCAAACTCCAACGATTGGCATTAGAAAAGGTCACCCCTTCCCATAGGCCATCGGCCACACCACCATGTCATAGTCTCAGAGCCAGATAGAAATGAGTGAGTAGACTCAAAATATTGATTTGAGCTCACATCCACCTCCGAATGCACTCGTTCGACAACTATACAGACAGATTCATCCTTTTGCATCAAACATATACAAAAGTTTCGGTTCACCATTGCATGAGCCTCCAAGTCCACTACAAGTTGAGGAGAGCTCGATAGGGTGTTTCTCCTCAACTTTTTGAGATACAAACAATTTCCTACATCAGGGCATTTGGCCAAGTACAATGGTTGAAAGCAATGACGTATTTGGCATGTGGGTGTTGAGGAAAATTTGGATGGTACTAATAATCCATTGTGGGGATACATGATCTGCCATGTATTGGTAGCAAAAGGGCTAGTATGGAATATTGTGGAGGGTGTTCAAAGACATCCGAATACACATCTAAATACACTTATTGAAGGAGATGCTGATGGTGTTGAAAATGCTGATCTTTGATTATTGAAGAGTAAGTTTGTTGGGATGGCATAGATGCGTAGGCACATGCACTGATACCTTTGTCTGTCAAACGTGCCATTATTCCTCACATTCGCTCTTGCAAGACAAAGAAAGATCCTTGGGAATCTCTAAGAACATAACCAAGCAAAAAATGAGGGTCGTGTTCCTTACCTCCAAAAATAATCGGAGAGAAGCATATAAAAGAAAGAGATTCATTGGACATATTCTGGGTAAAGATCAACCCTTTAAAGGATTATTTGACTTTTGATGATCAAATCTTGCAAGATAGTTCACATGTGCAGACTGTTCTTAAAGATCCTTGAGATTCATATCATATTTTTGCTTCTACTCTTTGGTCGATGATGAAAGGTAATCCAAAAGCCTCGATATTTGAGGAGTTATCTCTGTTTTCTTGCACGAAGATCAATCGAGGTAGAAATATCAATTGTGCATGTTGCGGATCAAGGTTTCTTATCTAGTCAAATGGGCAAATGTAAATGGAGCAAGAAGCATTCTAATGTGGGCACTTCTAGTTGTGAGGTTGCGTACAGGGGAGCACACCATCTTTAGTGACAATTAGAGCACATTGGCAGTTGTACAAGGGAGCACACCATCTTTAGTGACAATTAGAGCACATTGGCAGTTGCAAAGAATGATGTGTTCTATGATCCCACACATCACAGTGAGTGCATTGTCGTTATGTGAGGAAAGATTCTCTATTGGAGAGATTTGTTTGGCTTATGTGCCCACACAAGATAATGTTGGAGACTTTTTCACAAAGGCTCCGCGTAGGGAGAATTATGAAGCTTTTCCCAAAGCTTTGGGCTTAGTTGCTCTTGTGGATTGGTTTCTTACTACATAGTTTGGCACATGCTTATACATAGATTGGTTGCTCTTCTGTGGGAGGAAGGCATTAGAGTCCTCTTTCATCTCGAAGATGTATCGCTCAAATATCATTTTAAGCTCTCTTAAGAGAGGGAATGATAACTCATGAGCATTACGTCTCTAGGTAGGTTGATAACTCCAAGTCGATAGGTCATGACTTCAATTCCCTATGGCTGAAACATTAGCATGAAAGCCTAAGAAGTAGACTTTGCCAAATTGGATGGATTTTGTAAAGGATGCAGACACCGAGCGGTCTATAGAAGAGGAACTTGGGCATTCTCGTACTTGAAAAGGTAGAAGAAATTTCCGCAGCAAGGATTCGAGTACTTATCTTTGTACATTCACATGGTAATACATTCAATATTGTGTTGCACCCCAAGTTTCTTTTTCTTCCTTGCGCTATTTCAATGCTTGTGTAGACCTGAAACTCCAACAATTGGCAGTAGAAAAGGTCACCCCTTCGCGTAGGCCATCGGCCACATCACCCTATCATAGTCTCATAGCCACATAGAAATCGGTGAGCAGACTCAAAATATTGATTTGAGCTCACATCCACCTCCGAATGCACTCGTTCGACGGCTAGAAGCTCACGCAATCATTGTTCCCTAGCTACATCAGGAGTTACCCCACGCACTGCGTGTCGCAATATAGACAGATTCATCGTTTTGCATCAAACATATACAAAAGTTTTGGTTCGCCATTGCAGGCACCTCCAAGTCCTGTACAAGCTGAGGAGAGCTTGATAGGGTGTTCCTCCTCAACTTTTTGAGAAACAAACAATTTCCTACATCACGACATTTGGCCAAGTACAATGGTTGAAAGCAATGACGTATTTGTCATGTGGGTGTTGAGGACAATTTGGATGGTACTAATAATCCATTGTGGGCATACATGATCTGCCATGTATTGGTAGCAAAAGGGCTATGGAATATTGTGTAGGGGTTCAAAGACATCCGACTACACAACAAATACACTTATTGAAGGAGATGCTCATGGTGTTGAAAATGATGATCTTCGATTTCCTCATCTTATTGTGGTTCACGTTGTACTTATTGAAGAGCAAGTTTGTTGGGATGGCATAGATGCGTAGGCACATGCACTGATAGCTTTCTCTGTCAAACATGCCATTATCCCTCACATTGGCTCTTGCAAGACAAATAAAGATCCTTGGGAATCTCTAAGAACATAACCAAGCAAAAAATGAGGCTCGTGTTCCGTACCTCCAAAAATAATCGGAGAGTGAGCATATGAAAGAAAGAGATTCATTCGAAATATTCTGGGTAAAGATCAACCCTTTAAAGGATTAGTTGATTTTTGATGATCAAATCTTGCAAGATAGTTCACTTGTGCAGACTCTTCTTAATGATCCTTGAGATTCATATCATATTTTTGCTTCTAGTCTTTGGTCGATGATGAAAGGTAATCCAAAAGCCTTGATATTTGAGGAGTTATCTCTGTTTTTTTGCAAGAAGATCAATCGAGGTAGAACTGTCAATTGTGCATGTTGCGGATCAAGTTTTTTTATCTAGTCAAACGGGCAAATGTAAATGGAGCAAGAAGCATTCTAATGTGGACACTTCTAGTTGTGAGGTTGCGTACAGGGGAGCACACCATCTTTAGTGGCACTTAGAGCACATTGGCAGTTGCAAAGAATGATGTGTTCCATGATCCCACACATCAGAGTGAGTGCATTGTCGTTATGTGAGGAAAGATTCTCTATTGGAGAGACATGTTTGGCTTATCTTCCCATAGAGGATAATGTTGGAGACTTTTTCACAAAGGCCCCTCCTAGGGAGAATTATGAAGCTTTTCCCAAAGTTTTGGGCTTAGTTGCTCTTGTCGATTGGTTTCTTCCTACATAGCTTGGCACATCCTTATACATGAGTGCGAGCTCCTTGTTCACCTCGTCCTTCCAAAGGGGCAGGTGGTTTGTTTTTTTATTTCTGTAGTCATGCATGTGAACATACGTAAGATCGTCGGGGCACTTTTCCCTCTATAGGAGATATCTTTTCCCCCATATTATACTCCTAACTGTCGTTTATCTTTGTACATTTACTTGGTAATACATTTGACATCGTGTTGTGCTCCAAGCTTCTTCTTCTTCCCTCTATTGTTTGTGTGCTTATGCACACCTTCAACTGATACAGTAAGGTACCCTAGAAAAGCCCTTGGAACTGTCAGGGGAGCACTAGATTGTGCTCTCTGACTTCACTATACAAGATTTCCGAAATACACATGATTACAAGAACGCCCACGTAGAGAAAATAATGCAAGAAGATGTAGTTGATACAAGACGTCCCACAACCCGGGACCAATAGGTATGGAAAAATGGACTAGAGATGATATAGGAGATCCCACAACCCGAGATCGTAAGTATGAGACAAGATGTTTGGATTACAAGAACTCCCTTCTGGGAGATGAACTGAATACAAGAAAGAACTTGACAAGATCTCATACTAGGAGATTACAAGAGGACAAGACAGTATGTCCAAGAACTAGACTAGACAAGACTGGAACAAGGAACAAGACAAGAACTGGAACTGGAACTTGGAGAGTAATTACTTGGCGGTCACAACTCCTTGAGCTCCCACGACTGGTATTGCCAAGACTGAAAATGAATGTGGCCCAAGCCTCCTTATATAGGATTTCAAGGGCGGTTCTCAAGGGCGGTTGCGAAATGGTGATATCATCATGATATCATCGACTTGTAATAGGGTTTGTAGTATATCTAGGTGTCTCATGATAGGTAGTACTCCTCTTTTGAGTCTGATGATGATCCTTCTGATGTGGGATGGTGATTGTAGAAGTCCTAATTCCAACTTGCTTCTTCTTCTTCTTAGGATATTTGAATACCATATGATCATAATCTCCACAATAAAAGCATAATCCATTGTCTTTACGATATTTCCTTTCCTTTTGTGTAAGTCTTCTGACGGTAATGTTATCCAACTACATGGGTTCCGGTTGAGATTCTTCCAATATATGTTGTTGAGGAACTGAGATAAACTTGTATTCTCGATCGTGAATAGAAATCTTCTTCTCTTGCTTTCTCTCAAACAACCTATTGTCACACTCAATTGCTTGATTCATGAATTCATTCAAAGTATTTACCTTGGGCATGGTTAACATGAGGTCTTTGACATCATCACATAAGCCCCATCGAAATTGGTTGATAAAATAATCCTCGTGCCATGTGACATGATTTGTCTGAATTGTGATGCATAAGTAGACGTAGGCCTATTTCCTTGATATAGCTTCCTTAGCTTTGTTTCAGCAACACGTGAACAATTAGTATCTCCAAATGAAGATGTGAACTCTCGAATAAAGGCCTTGAAATAATGTAAAATATCCATATCCTTCTCAAGGATAGGTGCAAACCAAGAAAGAGCAGGACCACATAATAGAGTTCCTACGAGTCCTACTTGAGAAGCATCATCTGGGTACCTGTCTGGTTGCATCCTTATGAATAGCTTCACTTGTTGCACAAATCCTCAAAACTTTGATCTTGTCCCATCAAATTTCTCAGGCATGCTCACCTTTGGACTTTTCTTGATGTTAGTTGGCATGGGGCTACTTGAAGAAGATTGACTTACAATGATCTGCAACTCTTAAATTTGCCTTTGAAGTTTTGTGATTACATCTTGAATACTTTGATGTTGGATCCTTTGTTGGTTTTCTCGTATCTCTTGGACTTGTTGTTGAATTACTTTAAGTGTAGAAAAAAATTCTTCTCGAATAATCTCCATGGTTCTTGGTCTTGATGAAGATAGTCTTGCCAAAATGTCAGGGGAGCACTAGATTGTGCTCTCTCACTTAACTATACAAGATTTTTGAAATACACTTATGATTACAAGAACACCCAGGTAGGGAAAATAATGCAAGAAGATATAGTTGATACAAGACGTCCCACAACCTCGGACCAATAGGTATGGAAAAATGGACTAGAGATGATATAGGAGATCCCACGACCCGGGATCGTAAGTATGAGACAAGATGTTTGGATTACAAGAATCCCCTTCTGGGAGATGAACTGAATACAAGAAAGAACTTGACAAGATTTCATACTACGAGGTTACAAGAGGACAAGATAGTATGTCCAAGAACTAGATTAGGCAAGACTCAAACAAGGAACAAGACAAGAACTGGAACTGGATTGTGGAGAGTACTTACTTGGCGGTCACGACTCCTTGAGCTCCCACGACTGGTATTGCCAAGACTGAAAATGAATGTGGCCCAAGCCTCCTTATATAGGATTTCAAGGGCCGTTCTCAAGGGCGGTTTCGAAATTGTGGTTCAAGATACTCAAGTTGAAAATAAAGCTCATGACACCAAGTTTATGAGCAAGGTTCGAGACACTCTTCGAGGTTGAGGGCATCAATTCAAGGGTACCTAGGGGGTTCGAGTGCTGATCGACAAGGCTAGTAGGATATAAGAGCAGATCATTGAGGACAATGATCAACCGAGTTAAGAAGAATGCCAAAAAGTGAGGGGCAAGAGATTGTTGAGCCAACATTAAGAGGCAAGTACTTGGATTTCCTTCCCCCTCTAAGGCACAATACAGGAAATGCGAGCAGAGTGGTCATATGTAATGCACGGATTTCTCCTTGCATAAAGAAGCCTTAACTTAATCATAATATTTCTGAGGCACACATATGAAACCTTGTTTCTTCTTTCCTTTCCTGAAACTCAAACATGCATTTGATTGGCCCATCTAGTGCTCAACCCATAATTCCCTGGTTTATACAAGCAAGGGGCTCTACCTATCACGACATGTTCTTTGGCTGGAGAAGTTTTGGGACGGGATGAGGATTGGTAGAGTTGCATTATGGAAGGAAATCTCAGTCTCCACCATCATTGCCCTTTTGTCCTCAGCATCTCCAACCTGTTTCTCATGATGGATCCAATGGCCTCATGCCTTTTGTAGAGTAGTTTCATGATTCTTTGAGGGATGCGTACGTAATAAGAGAAGTGCTCAAGAACATGGTGCCCATTATCCCTTATAATCTTCATCCTACAAATGAAAATGAGGCCAACCAATCTGGTGAGTATGCCAATCAATAGACACTTGAAACACAATGGATCTGCGATCGTATATGATCAGAGCTATGAGTACTCTTACCAACATCTCTTAACTATATCTGCACATGCTCTATACAACTTGAAACATTCGCCATTCTCATTGGATTGCTTGTTAGTGAAGGCGAAACCCATAGAGAGCAATAAGCAGTGAATGCAAATTAAAGAGGTAAGAGTAGGACTTCTTTTTCATTGCCATTCCCAAGGTGACCTTCAAAGAAGCTTCTATCCACAACCTTGTAAATCCATGAAAATTGCAAGAAGCTATCGTCCCCAAATATATAATGGACAATGACCAACAAGATGAAGAACCAATGGTGGATAGCATTGGCAATAGAAACATATCGAGATATGCAGAAACAACTCAAAGAGGATGTACTTGATCGTGAGGTAATCTGCAAGCTCTTCATAGTCACTACCATGGATTCACTATCATCATCTCTTCCCTCATATGTTCATATTTGGATATAGAGGCCCAAAAATACATCGAGGTGTGGAGGAGATCGAATTCTTACCGACTTCAAGTGGCGGAGATCAAATGAATTTTCTCTAAGAAGGCATGGAGCTCAAAACGGAGCTCACAAGGATGATAAACATCCTGTTCCCACACCAGAATGGAGACCAACAAGCACGCAAAGAAAGAGCAGGCAAACAAACCCCCATTAGCTATATATGGACATAGGGCACCTGAAAAACACCATGAAAACCCCAAATGAAGTAGGAGATGAAAGAAAAGTGCTCAAGAAAGAGAATGCACGGAATTCCACTCAATCCTCTTCAAAAAGGTGAGAAGAGGCTAGGGCCTTTTTAAAGTCGAAAGAGAAACCCCTTTCCCACTTATCTTTCCTAAAAGTCTAAAGAATAGCTTTGTGTGCTCATAACACATGCCCATCGAGCTCGAGAAAATGATACAAAATTGGAGGAGGTTGGACTAACACTCCACAGGCTCGAGGACTCCTTGGCCATTGCGAACGTGGAGTGATTTTGGAGAGAATGGACTTTTCCATTGATAGATTTGTAGCTCAAGCGTAAGCACCACCTCCTTTACTTGTCAATCCGCGGAGACGTGAGGACCGGTATGAAGACCACGAGCAAGTGAAGGCATAAGTGCGTGAGTGAAAGCACACAAACATGCACACACATACACACACGCTCGAGGACTCCTTGGCCATTGCGAACGTGGAGTGATTTTGGAGAGAATGGACTTTTCCATTGATAGATTACATAGAAAGCTCAGAGATCTACGCATATCTTGAGAAATAGAAATAGATGCCTCTTGTATCCACATTCCTCTCGATAGAGTATCTATCTATCTATCGATGGAGCATGCCAAAGAATGAAACTCCTCCACATTCCTCTCGATAGATAGTAAAGGGATCCCAAAGGTAGTCACCGTAAGCCTTACCATGCCATGCCATTGATTTGAGGTAGCAAAGAAAAGGAGATGATGGCCTTCCCCAGGCACCACCTTTGATTCCACTTGGTTTTGATTTCGATGTTGATTTTGGATGATGCTTGTGAGCGGTGTTGGAAGCATATAATGGAATGGCGAGTGAAGCGGAAGTAATATGAAGTATTGTTTGGGGATGTAAGTTTTTTGAAGAGTTTCATTTCATAGCGGTGTTTTCGGCAAAGGGGTAGACAAAGTACTTCTCGATCAGAGTGGGCAGGCCATCGTCGTCGACTGCAATCGAGTCCGAGCTCCTCGTACAGACGAGCCTTCTAGGTACTGGAACATGATGATGATGTGGTACTTGATATGTGGTACTGGAACATGATGATGATGGATATCCATGATGAAATTGAAAAGGGTTTGTAGTATATCTAGGTGTCTCATGATAGGTAGTACTCCTCTTTTGAGTCTGATGATGATCCTTCTGGTGTGGGATGGTGATTGTAGAAGTCCTAATTCCAACTTGCTTCTTCTTCTTAGGATATTTGAATACCATATGATCATAATCTCCACAATAAAAGCATAATCCATCGTCTTTACGATGTTTCCTTTCCTTTTGGAAGCATACAATGGAATGGCGAGTGAAGCGGAAGTAAATATGCAGTATTGTTTGGGGATGTAAGTTTTTTGAGGAGTTTCATTTCATAGTCGGTGTGTGTGGGCGCGTATTGGCAGTATACGAGAAGAGGCAAGTACGAGCATACAAGCAGATCTAGCACTAAGGCAACCCTTTATTTTTTTCAAAACCCTTACACCATTTAAAAGTGATTCTCATCACTAAAAACCCTTGTAAATACCATTTTCACCTTTTTGTAGCTCCATTTTGTACAAGCCGAGGAGTCCTCGAGCTTGAGGAGCCTTAGAAGTAGTTACCTACCAATTTTCGTATTTTTTAGACCTCGTTTGAGCCCTCAAATAAGCCCTAGAACCTAATTTTTAACTAGGCCGGACACTAGGTCTCGACACGGCCAAAGCTAGTCAGAAACTATAAATAGAGCTAGAGAGCTCATTTTTGGGGCTAGCTTCTTGTAGTTTTGAGCTTGTATGAGAACTTGGTTGGAATAGAAGTGATTCCATTGTCTTACTCTCTTTGTTCTTGCCGTGTGTGCGCGTGTGTGTGTATGTGTGTGCATGTTAGTGTGCTTCTGACTCACACATTTGTGCCTTCACTTGCTCGAGGTCTTCATACCATCCTCATGTCTTCCCTGATTGACATTAAAGGAGGTGCTACTCATCACTGAGCTACACCAAATTTTGGCACCGTTGCCGGGGATTCGAGCTTTGAGGACGAGCGTGTGATGGTAAGACGTAGAGAGGACGCGTTGGAATGGTAAGTAGTCGGTAAATTTCTGATTTTTCTCCATCTCCATCTCCATCTTCACCTCCTTCTCCATCTCCACCTCCACCTCCTTCTCCACTACATATTCCCTCTTGTCATTCCCCTCATTTGTTGTGTGCGAGTTTGAGAGAGAGCGAGCGTGTGTGTTCTTGTTTTGTGTGTTTTTGCATGTTTCTTGCAGGTTGCAGCTCCATCATCATCTCCAGCAAGCTCAGCAGGTACAGAATCTGTCTGCACAGTCCCCGAGGCGTCGAGCTCGAGCTATCACGACACTCCGAAAACTTCGACTAATCGCGTTTCTGAGTGCACCACGACACTGCGCAGGCTGAGAGCTCCTAGGATCATTAGACAGAACTGAAAAATTCACCATATCCCGAGCTATCGCGACACCTCGAGGTATCGCGACACTCACGAGCTATCGCGACACTCACGAGCTATCGTGACACCTCACGAGCTATCGCGACACTTGGGAGTATCGCGACACTTCATGACCTATCGCGACACCTCACGAGCTATCGCGACACTTGGGAGTATCGCGACACTTCACGACCTATCGCGACACCTCACGAGCTATCGCGACACCTCATGACCTATCGCGACACTTGGGAGTATCGCGACACCTCACGACCTGTCGCGACACCTCACGACCTATCGCGACACTTGGGAGTATCGCGACACCTCACGACCTATCGCAACACCTCACGAGCTATCGCGACCTCACGAGCTATCGCGACACCTCACGAGCTATCGCGACACCTCACGAGCTATCGCGACACCTCGACCCGACCTATCGCGATACATGGGCTTAACGCATGAAAATTTAGAGTAAATTAATTGACTGAATTGAGGTATCTTTGGGTTTAATCTTGGACACATTGGGAGGATATAAGAGCCTTAGGAGTGGGCAAAAGACCTAGAAACCAGGGAGGAATTTCCTGAACCCTGAGAGCCTGTTTGGACCCCTAAGTGCCTGAAGGGTCATAACTTCACCATACGAACTCCGATTGATGAGATTTTGGTCTCGTGGAAAGCTTGTTGAAAATCCTACGTGGACCTCGACTGGTTTTTTTGTAGAATCATACGTGGAGTTTTAGAACATGTATTTTCAAGTTGGCCTTTAGGTGAGACTAGATGGTCCTAAGATTGAGGGGGTACAGCGAGTTACTCCACGTGGGACTGAAAATATTGATGTGTGTCTTTCAATTACTTGTGGTAATAGAGCAATACTAACTGGTGAGCTTTTGCAGGAACATTGTGTGCACTCAAGGCAATCCAAAGCAAGCTATCAAGGGTGAGTACCAAGCTTGGGAGAAGGCTTCCTGGGCTTGTGTAGTAGTCTGGTCAACCAGCTAATTGAGGTTGGAAGATCTCTCAACCCTCCTTTGTCAATTCCTAGCCTAGGCTAAGTACGACTTAGGTGTGGTAATTAATTAGGGCAACGTTAGGCACGAATCAAGTCTAAGAGAATTAATCAACCAAGTGCAAGAATTAAATAGGTCTTAAGTGCAAAAACCCTAAGGGACAAAGGGTAAACTGGAGTCGATCAGTTATCAAGTGCGAAATTCACTTAAGTACTCCTGACGACGCGATTTCAGACAAGATCATAAACATAATATTCAACTTAAAGAACAAAGTGATTGGTGCAAATTAACTTGCAACGAGAGTGTGCTTGGGTCCAAGGGGGTAGATAAATCAGGCATATGAACCTTAGATCAGGCAGACACTTAGGCCGAGACAGACAAAGCCTCAGATCTTCTGAAGCTAGTGTCAATCACATTGCCAGGTCTTGGGCCCAGCAGTTGAGTGATTACCCATACACTCCCAGATCAGAAACAAGTGATTCTGAGATGTCCTATCACATGGAGAGACTAGTAGGTAGTTCAGGGGTGGCTTATCTAGAAAAGACAGAGGGACCTTACAAGACTCAATTGGAATACATCAGGATGAATCGTCTAGGTGCTCGCATCTACGAAGACAGACTGAGAAGATCTGTGGTCCAGATTAAGAACCCCGATCAACCCCATGGACTAGAACACCCGGTAGTCAAGTTCGAGAATGGAGCATACCTGGATAAAGAGGGGACTATTTATGTAGTCACCACTCTTCCTGATAGAACAGACGAGTTTGGAAATGTGATTGCAGAGACCGACATGGGTGATATAGAACAAGGAAATTTAGAGAAAGAGCCGAGAACTCCCCGGGGTAAATCTGTCTTGACCAGAATCATGACTCCAGAGTGGATTCCACAGGATAATAAAAGCATAGATCTGCTTTTAAACCGAGAAACCGATGAGGCTTTTTGGAGATATAAATCTGCTCAACCTCAGGAAGTGAGTGCCCTCACAATCTATGAGTTTAAAGACCCTGATAGCCAAGGCCAAGTAACCTACCTAGACAATGCATCAGAGAGAATCTTCATGGTCACTGAGCATGGCAGACATGCCTACACATGGAAGGGTGAATTTGTTTTTCCCCAACCAAGGTCTAATGTGTCCTTTGGTCACCAAGGAGCTGGGACCTCCCAAGCTCATGGAGCTCAAAGAGATAGAAGTAGAGACAAGCCTGAGGTAAGTTTTGCCAACTCCCTGGGAAGAGAAAGAACGGGAACGGAAAGGAATAGAGTGGAACCTGAGAGACATAGAACCCCATGGAATCAAGGGAATGCTGACGATTTTCCTCTACCAAGGCCGAGAGATCACACTAGGACCCTGCGACCAACTCAACTGGTGAAGTCCATGAAGAATTATTTCGATGGCACGAGAGACCCTTATGACCATGTGGCAGAATTTCGGCAAGTATTGAAAGCTAAACAGGTAGAGGACCTATTCACACAATATAATGCTTTTGCTCTAACCCTTAGGAACACTGCCCTTACGTGGTTTCAACCACTAAACGAGAGGCATTTCAGAAACATAGACCAGCTCTTAGAGGCATTTATCATTGAGTTTTCTAAGAGTGGAATCAGGCACAACACTTCCTCACTAATTCATAGCTTCAAACAAACACCTCAAGAGACGGTCAAACTAGCTGGAAGAAGATTTAGGCAGTACCTGGAGAGATGCTCGATGCCGGAGTTACCCACACCAGCCAAACAAGTGGCCTTGTTCTTAGATGGATTGAGCACCAAGCTCAGGTCATATGTGTATCTGAAGGACCCCAGAACGATAGAAGAGTGCGTGCGCATGTGCATAGACATTGAGGACAATCTAGGTGAGGAATTAGAACTATCAAAAATCTATAAGGATTCTGATAGCTCTAGTAGCCTCACATCCGGTCAATCCACATCCATTGAGGAACTTGCAGAGAAGGTAGCTCAAAAACTAGGTGTCTCTAGCAAACAAATTCCGAGATTTGCCCCAGTTAAGCGGTGTTACACTTGTGGCGGTGACCATATGGAAAATGTATGTCCCATTATGGCCCAACCCCAGGCGAATCCTAGTAGCCAGTACTGCACCATAGAGCGCAGGTACACCAGCCACACTGCACAAGACTGCCCATATAACAAACAAACTGTTAGGCAAAATTACCCTCAGCCATATCCACAACACGGTAGATACCAGAATCAGTACCCACCACAACAATACAACAGACCACAGCAAACTTATTAGCCACCTTATCAGGGGTAGCAGAGACCTCAACCAGTCCTAGTGCAGCAACCCCCTGCTCCAACCAATGTGATCCCAGTGAAATATGCATCTGCTGAAGAAAATCCGAACAGAGCCATAGTCCCAGTCACCCCATTGCTATCAGACAGTGATCCAAGTGACCATAGTTTTGACTCCACACATATTGATAGCCCACAGGCTTACTACATGCAGTCACCCGAGCATAACGAGTCATACTATTATGAGGACCCAAGTGAAAATAGTGGGGAGCCTGAGTATGCCAATGTCATGTACACAAACCCCAACTCTAGACCTCAACCTAGGCATGTACGACCCCCATTTCCTAGAGGACCATGCTTCAGATGTCAGGGAGATCACCTTATACGTGATTGCTCACTGCCTGCCCCTACACAACCTCAACCAGTAACAATTCAGGGTTTCTGTCAAGACTACGGAAAAGAGCATCTCCTATGAGATTGCCCAAAGAACCCTAATAACATGCCTAAAATCACTCCTATCAATGTTGTTGGGTTTGTTGTAGACTCCACAGGGAGTGTGACTTCCACTGCACCTGTGCAAGTAATCACAAGGGCCCAAGCACTACAACAAAACCAAGGTGTTGGTCAGGAAAAGAGCCCCGAGGTGAGTGAAACAGAGAGCATAACCAAAAAGAGGACTAGAGCCTGGAAGGATAGTCGTGAAAGAATGAAAAGGCAATGGGCAAAAAAGATGAGCGAACTTGAAGAAAGCTTGAGAGAAACCAAAGCAAAGATAAGTGAACTCGCATCTCAAAACCACTCTCACACCAACCCTCCACCACCTCTCCCTTTACCCGCCAATCCACCTTCTTCCATTCCCCAACCTTTCAATACACCACTCTTAACCCACCCACCACCCAGAGTAGGATCCGTCCTAGCCGATCCCACTCCCGAGGACCTAAACATGATGTTTAGAGCATATCAGGCCAGAATCCAAGAAGGGCCAAATGTAACTGATCATGAAAAGTGTTACCCTAGAGCAGAACTAGAGCTAGAACGAACCAAAATTTGTGCTAAGATGGTGGAATTGGCTCAGACCATGTTTGAAGCCAGTCGCCTATTTAACATCTCTAGTTCAGCAAAGACACAATTGCACTTTGATGGATTGTTAGAAAGAATAGAGAAGATGATTGCACAATCAGAAAAGGAACCCGCCTCTCAACACAAGGACAAGGCAAGTGAAAGAGTAAGCATTCCTGCTCAGGAAGCCTATGTGCCTAACTCTACGGAGCCAAACACATCATCTTCTATGAATCGGTTCACACCAGAATTCCTACGCGAGATTCAAGAAGACAAATGGGCTAAAGAGAGTGAAGTCCCTCCTCCTAGTGAACTTGTGGATGATGCACGCGACCAATTCCCACAAGACATCCCATCCATTTATGAGGAGCAGGAGAGCACCCACTCTCAGGAAAGACTAGACTTTGAGTCTAACTCTATACAAGAACTACCCCACTTCACAGGCCCATGGGAGGCTAAGTCTACTTGTATGAGAGCACCCACGGTCATGGTACGAAATGAGAACTCAGTCTTACCTAGGAACACAGAGGTAGTGAAAAACACTAAAGTGCAGTGCAATCTCAAGTTAGAAGAGATACTCAAGATTAGACCTGAATTATGGAAACATGTCGCCAAACAAGTACCAGCGATAGTGAAACCTCATTCCCAGGTAGGATCACATAGGACGGTGCCAGAGATACCCTTGGATAAGATAGGAGATATGTGTGAAGGTGAAGAAGGGAATACCTATCTTCCCATTACCTACCAGGAGTACACCACCAAGGCAATTTTGGACTCAGGTGCAGGAGTTGCAATTGCCACCACTTCCCTATGGAAGCGTTGGGGCAAGCCAGCACTCAGGCCAACGAGAATGAAATTGCAGATGGCCGATGGTCATATTGAGAGACCCTTAGGATTGCTAGAAGGAATAACTCTCACCACCTGTGGTGTCGAGTTTGAGCATACATTTGCTATATGTGACATCAGCAAAAATCATGCCTATGAGATGATCTTGGGACGACCTTTTATGCGACAGTTGCAAGTGGTACAGGATTGGGGAACCAACTCCTTGTACCTACAACACTTAGGTGTTACGACCAAAGTGAATCTTAAAGATTACTCTCATAGAGATGTCCCTCCTATCCAATGGAGCCCCATCCATAGAGCCAAAGATGATACGGAATCAGTGCATTCCATAGGATCAGGATCCTCATGGATGCATGAAGACACTCACTTACGGATGTGCAAAGTAGCAGTAAAGGAAGCTAGAAAAGAGAGGCTACGGACCTATGATCATCAATAGGATCTCCACGAGTGGAGCAGTACAACTAGCCACTTTAGAGGGTGATGTTCTCCCAAACTATATTAGCGGATGCAGAGTCAAGTTGTATCAGGAACCCCTCATGGAGGAAATGCTAAGTCGACTCAATACTGCTAAGCAACATAAAGAGGAGGAAAAACGAATTCGAGAAGAAGGACAGGCAGAGGCCTTAGAGTGCATCAGACGAATGAAGTTGAGGAGACAAGGGAGGGATCAGCCTATGATTGACACTCAAGAGTCTCCAGGCTATCACATGGCCATGTGTGAGGCTTCAGGTGAGCGTACCCATAAGATAGTGGATCGACGACCTTTTGTGACCCTAGAAATAGGACAAAGAGACAGCACAACAAGCGTGAGAGCTTTAATTGATTCAGGAGCAGCCACAAGTGCAGTTCGGCTTTCTTATTGCCAGCAGCTGCAATTGGAGGTAAAACCCCTAGAAGCATATCTGATAGGATTAGGAGGTGTTGAAACCCCTTGCATGGGAGAGGTGGATCTTCCCCTCTACATACAAGAGGTCCTCATGCCAACAAAAGTGCTAGTGTGTGAAGACGAGGATCTGACCGAACCTCTTGTCTTAGGCCAAGACTGGATCTATGATCACGCAGTCAACCTCAACCTAAGAAGTGGACTTCTTCAGGCTTGGGTAGGCCAAAGCCTTCTCACGATTGAATTAGAAAATCAAGCACTCAAACCAATAGAACAGGCACCAACTCCTGGTCCCTCCAGGAATCCACATGAAGATAACAATGTTGTTCTTGTCCAAACTTCTATGGTGCAGAGGATTGTCAATCTTACTGAAGGTACAGGAGCCAATAAGGAGTTCCTAACTGATCCAAAGAAGATTCTAAACGGGCAGACTAAACATCACTCGACACGAAGGAGGCCGCTGATCAAGAGGCAAGAGTGCCAACCCGTGCAACACGGAGCACCTCGTGGCGCGAAGCAGATCTGGATATGCAAGGATGGAAAACTCACCACTCTAATAGCAGACTCCCGAGGAGACAACAAACAAGCCACACCATCACGGACACAAGTGAAGGAGTACCCTAGGAAACCTCCTAGGCATACCACATCTATTTGGGTCCCTAAGCGGTCAAGGAAGGCTAGCCCCAATGCTAGACACATATGGGTGCCCAAGGCCTGTTTACGAGCCCAAATAGCTCCAACTCTAGTTACTGGCATAATTCAACACTCTCAAGTCCGCTCGACTAACAACGCAGGAACTCTACCTAGAAACCACTCTGACCTACACTCAGTCACATCGAGGAATGCCTGGAAATGGGTACCCAAAAGGTCCCAAATCCATCACAACCTAGTTCATAAACTGTTGCCTGTCTTTAGCTCTAAGAGCTACGAATCCCCTATCAAAGTTTGGAGACCTAAACCATGTATCAAACCCCCTGACCCAATTTTTGTAAATCCATCTACTCTGACATAGGTGCATTCCGAGTCCACTGCATAACCAAAGTAGGCATCTAGGATGATACTGACCTCTAATCACCACTCACACCTATCACAAGCACTTCATCTCTGACCACTAACCTTCGGGATTGTCATGTTAGTATTGTGAAGGGAACACCATTACATCATGTTTCCTATGCAACACTAATGTGCCTTTCTTCTTCTAGCAGATAAGCACCCGATTCCCATGGCAGCAGTAGCAGGCACAAGCTCTCAGGCAGGCTCTGGTGCTCAAATCAATTGGGATGCCATGCCGGTGGAGGCCCCACCAACAGCTCGGCCTGAAGAGTTCGTGAATGTGCGGAGAATTCCTATTCCAGATCCACCAAATGGCCTAACCGAAAGAGTAAAAGGGCACTCTCATTAGTTCAATGAAATGCCAGGAGACTTGGGAGACGCAGATCATATATGGGAGTCCAAGATGGAGTGTGGAGGAGTGTGGTGGACCTTCCAGTTCTTTTCAAGAGAATTCGAAACCTTACAGAATGCAGCTCCACTTCAAGATATCTGGCAAAAAGCAGGATTACAAACTTATTTTAGTGCAGCTCTGCCTAAACCCGATTTCCTCAGGTGCTACTACCTAATTGCCACACTGAAGCTGACAGGTGATAAAGATCATTCAGGCACATTCTGGGTGCCCTCCTTGTCAAATCTGGAGGAAATGAGGAAGTTCGAATTGAATGTTACTTTAATCAGGGAAGCACTTCAGATGTATGGCACGCATGTACCTTCTGATCGCGACCCCTTGATACCTGAGTCGATGAAAAGCAACAGAATCAAGAAGCTAAAAGAAATGTGTGCCCTCACCCCCAACATCGCCATACCATTGCGGATGTGCCTCCAACACTTCGCATTCCCAGCTCAGGACCGTTTCACCCAACCTCACAAGAAAATATGGTATGGGCTATATCTAGCAGAGACTGGAAGCTTGCCCATTAAGATGCCTGTATGGATCTTGGACCAAGTGTATGAAGCAGGCAAGCGGGGTGTGCGGAAGCCTACTTTACACGGCTGCTATGCACTTACAAGGATTATCTATCAATGTCTTGCATATGATGTGCCGGTTGCCAGAGCCCTAAAATATTCACAGCTGGAGCTTTTCAAAGGACGGAAGTCAGGCAGCCAACCTGCGAAACGGATGCGTGGATCCCTCTCTCAGGTAATGATCCCTCACGAGGCCACGACCGAAGCTTCCCCCAGAGAAGAAGCCCAGGTCGCACCGGTCACGATCCATCTTCAAGGAGTTCAAGCAGGGGATGTGGTACAACCCACTCCATCCGCCCCTCCACTACCTACCGATGTAGAGTTTGCATCTATGGCCAACTTCACAGAAGATCCAAACTTTGATTTTGAAAGATTCCTGTAGACGGCCCACTTGTCGGACAGTGAAGGTTTCCCTGACAATGACGATCCAGGAGCATCATTCCAAAGAGAACTGCCACAGGGTGAAACAAGCAGAGTACATGGGGAAGAGGTGGCACAACATCCTCATGACCCAAACACACAAGTTCAGGAAGGTGCACAAAGAAATGAACCAGAAGACAGTGAAGAGGAAGCCCCTGCCTATACCGCACAACTCAAAAGACTATACCGGACAATCAAGCAGGTGCAGAGGAGACACAAGAAGTCAGAAGAAGCGAATCGAGCCCTAGTAAACCACATGTTGCAATCGGAGAACATCGACCCACATTTTGTAGAATCGTTGAACCTTTTGGCGGACACCTGTGGCATCGGGGAAGCCATGAGAACATTGGTCTATCAGGCAAACCCTACTTATGATCAAAGAAGGATAGATACAAGGCCACGGCGGGGAAAGATGATTCAAATGGAGGTATCTACCGTATTGCCTACTTAAATGATAGAAGATGTTCAGATGGTTAGCCCTAGTCCCAGTGACGACCCAGATGTAAATACACATTCACCACCTCCGCCATCACCTCCCAGCCAGCCTTCAGAACCCTTTTCCACGAGTCTTTCTGAACAACCGATATCCACCCATGGTGAAACCAATGTACACACCTCCTTTTCTACAGCCTTCCCTTTACCCACAGCCATCACTTCTGCCCAAATTTTTGAACCCCACACAGGTCATCCTGCCACCGATCAAACCATAATAGGTCACCCCTCTTATCTCCCCGCCTTGGGACAACCACTTGCCACTAGCCAAACCTTATCCCAACCTTTTCCATTCACCCACACAGTTCCTTCCTCCCAACCCCTACCCACTATACCCCTGTTAACCCCCTCAGGCTCAACCCAAGTCACACAACCGTCATTCTGGACAAACCTTGTAAATATACTCCAACAGATGGAGAATTATAATAAAAAGTCCCTTCCCCAACCCCACTCCCCCACATTCACTGCCACCACTAACACACCACCTACCGTTCCCGTATTCAAAATTCACTCTTCACACACTATCACATCCGATCCCATGGATATTTCACCATCCACAGGAGCACCCACCGCCACGTCTGTTCCACCATCATCACATCTCACTTCACTCATAGGCACATCATCCACTTTTCCCTTCCCCATTTCCCAACCCTTTGCATGTTCCACCTCTACCCATGCATCCACATCATTTAGTAGTGCACTAGACACCATGGTTGAAGCGGCCACTCAGCTTAAGCAAGAGTATAAGCTATTAGAAGAAAATAACACAGAGCTGTGCAATCTCTCGGCTCAACTCCAGGCACGAGTCAATGCCTTGGAACTAGGTAATACAACACTACAACACCAGGTGACTGACCTCCAACAATCGAAGACAGAACTCGAAGCTAAGTATGCAGAGACAGGCAAATCTATGGAGGAACAACTCAGAGAACAAATGGGCCGCAATGCGAGACTTCAACGCAACATGGCTCTACTACGTCGCCATCTAGCATCGGCTCAAGAAGAGAACAAAAGGCTACAACAACAAAACCAGGAGAACCTAGAAGCGGCCATGGAAAACACCCCGGGAGCACCTATAGACCCTGCAAAATTCCAGGTTGTCCCCTCAGAGCATATTCAAGAGGTTTTAGAAGGTTATGCGATCCTCCTGGAGGCCCATGATCAGTTGGCAGACCAGATAAAGGAACTACGAGGATCCAAAGTACCGACAACACACCCACCCACACCTAAAGAGACGGTCGAGGCCGCTACTTCACCAGAACCTGAACCTTCAACCAACAGTGAGGTACTTGAGCTACGACAACAGGTTGCAGAACTAAAAATCAAGTTGTTACAGTATGAACGACCTCCCTCTCCACCTGATCAAACCATAGAAGAAGAAACAGTAGTCATTACAGTGGAGGAGACATTTGAAGACAATTATGAGCCTCAACCCCTTCCAGGAGGCAGAATTACGGAGGAAGGCCAAGACACATATGAGGAGCCCCCATCGGCATGGATGAAGCAGGTAGAGGAGATGGGCCACACTCACGAAGAGCGCGTAGCAACTCAGATGCTGGCCATGAAAACCATTGAGGAGTCTATACTCAACTCTGAATATTTCTCGCACTTGGCTCCTAGGCGGTTGATAACTAGCTCAGAGTTACAATATAAACCTTATTTTGTATTATTGGCGGACTACAATGCTGAGATCAAACGCATAACCAACAAGTATCCCTCTTTCGCAACACAGTTCGAACCCGAGGACATCCCAGAAGCCGCCAAAAAAGGGGCCATATTCCAGCCCATATGGAGACAAAAGTTACTGGAGACCTATCCGGAAATGTTACGAACATGGGATCATGCTCCCATGCATCTGAAATATAACCCATGCTTTGGACCGGTACAAAGAAGACGCTCTTGGAAAGCATTCGCCATCAAGGTTCAAAACAATGTGAATTGCAAACAGTGGCTGAACTACCCCAAAATCGCACCACCGACAGGCCCACCTACAACAGCGTACATGATGGCTACCATCTGATATTGGCTTCCACGCCTCCACTCCATGCCAGATGTAGCTGCACAGATGCTACTCAAGATATTTGATATGATGCAGGTTGTGCTCAAAACCTTCCGCAACGTATGTAACACTCAGCCTCCGATTCCCAGCTTCATCAATGGCAATTATGACCTCCTGTATGATATGAGCACAACCCCAAGCATACGAGTTGCTTATGCATGGCACACACACATCAGATATCTCCCTGCCTGCTATAAGCAAACCTTCGACGACATGTTCACCACGGGATTTTGGGAAGCACATTTAGAGGTATTTGCACCACGACCAACCCACCTGCTGCAACTATTTGCGTGCGAGCAAACAATGCATTCACAGCTCTACACTACGCCACAACCTAACATGCCTGGAGCCGTGAATTGGGATGCCCTCCAGAGCGATTTGGTCCGGGGACTACGTATAAAAGAACAAGAATTGGCAACCGACCTCCTGCAGAAGTACATCAATCAAACAGTGGAGCAGAGGTCTGTCAGAGGCGACAGACACTAGGGGGGGAGAGTATTGGCAGTATACGAGAAGAGGCAAGTACGAGCATACAAGCAGATCTAGCACTAAGGCAACCCTTTATTTTTTTCAAAACCCTTTCACCATTTAAAAGTGATTCTCATCACTAAAAACCCCTGTAAATACCATTTTCACCTTTTTGTAGCTCTATTTTGTACAAACCGAGGAGTCCTCGAGCTTGAGGAGCCTTAGAAGTAGTTGCCTACCAATTTTCGTATTTTTTAGACCTCGTTTGAGCCCTCAAATAAGCCCTGGAACCTAATTTTTAACTAGGCCGGACACTAGGTCTGGACAAGGCCAAAGCTAGTCAAAAACTATAAATAGAGCTAGAGAGCTCATTTTTGGGGCTAGCTTCTTGTAGTTTTGAGCTTGTATGAGAACTTGGTTGCAATAGAAGTGATTCCATTGTCTTACTCTCTTTGTTCTTGCCGTGTGTGCGCGTGTGTGTGTATGTGTGTGCATGTTAGTGTGCTTCTGACTCACACATTTGTGCCTTCACTTGCTCGAGGTCTTCATACCATCCTCATGTCTTCCCTGATTGACATTAAAGGAGGTGCTACTCATCACTGAGCTACAACGCGCGAATTAGGCAATCCCATATGGCAATGCAAAAGGGCCACGCCAACCACCTCATACCTTTCTCGGCCTTTTGGCTAAGATCAAGTGTAGTATCTCTTCTTATCAGTTTAATATCTGATACGTGGTCCATCGGACCACTATGATATTAACCTAATTTCTTTCACGGGGGCAACCCCCTCCCGGCAGCTTGCTGCCCGGGGGCTGCGCGCGTCGCCTCTGTATTGTTGCGATGCATTCATCATCGCCCACATGCAATGATGGATTATATACACGTGGGGATGCAATGTTCATTGCACTCCAATGGTCCGACCTAATGATGGATTATACACGTGGGGATGCAATGTTCATTGCACTCCATTGGTCTGACCTCCAAAAGTATGGAGCAGCAGCACTGTGTGCCATTCAATCGACTCCTTTGCATTCCAATGGTCGGACCATTGTGTGAATCCTTGATGGGCACCATGTTCATACCTCAAGAGTATGGAAGAGCATTGTGTGCATGCATCGTTGATGGAAAACATCCATCTAAGTAAGTGTTGTGTTATAGGTGCATAACAGATAAAGAAGGATCAAGTAGGGAGGTGTGCATGCATCATGGATGGAAAACATCCATCTAAGTAAGTGTTGTGTTATAGGTGCGTAACACATAAAGAAGGATCAAGGAGGGAGGTGTGCATGCATCATGGATGGAAAACATCCATCTAAGTAAGTGTTGTGTTATAGGTGCGTAACACATAAAGAAGGATCAAGGAGGGAGGTGTGCATGCATCATGGATGGAAAACATCCATCTAAGTAAGTGTTGTGTTATAGGTGCATAACAGATAAAGAAGGATCAAGGAGGGAGGTGCCTTCCAAACGCATCCCTTGGTTCCTCACAGATGCACACACCTCACCTCCACCATCATTCAAGCACCCAGCGGCAAGTCTAAGCACGTGACACCACACATGCAATGCAATCCCCTGCACCTCATCTCAACCATCATTCAAGCACCAAGCGCACACGGATGCATGCACCTCATCTCAACCATCACTCAAGCACCAAGCGGAAGTCTCTAAGAAGGTGACACCACACATGCAACGAAATCCCGTGCACCACATCTCAACCATCATCCAAGCACCAAGCGGAAGTCCCTAAGCACGTGACACCACACATGCAATGCAATCCCATGCACCTCCTCCCAACCATCATTCCACCAAAATGGGAATGTCGGTATCCAGCTCCGCGACTCCAATGTGGATGCCCGCCATGCATGTCCCCTCAACCCACGCTCATTCTCAGGGGCGGGGAAAGCACATATACAGCAAACATCACTTGTGTGGCCTCAAGGAGACCCAAAAAGCAAAAAGCAAAGGACCACTCTCATCCTCCCCCACCAGTGCACTCAATATCGCGACATCACTACGTCCGCTCGATTCTGTCAAAAGTTAGAAAGGCCTTCCTGGGGAGGGATGGAATCCAAACATGCCACACCAACCCCTTATCCATATGCACAAACATATCTACTCACGGAGAGGAGGTGATAAGCATACACCACACCTCAAGTCTTCGTGAGGAGATGGACAATGGATCCGGGCACGCCACAAGATCATAAAGCTTAATTCATAGGATTGTGATAGGTCGCCTAAGCGTCGGGGCTTCGTGGCATCCATCCGATGAAAAGGTGAGGTGGCACCTCTAAGATAAATGATTCACCACAAGGTCATGATCCAGAAGATTGCCTTCAAACCAATACCAAAGGGAGGAACTTCTTTAGCTTCAGACGGTGATAATGTTCGATTGAGGGTTGAAGCATGCTATCTTTACCTTGACTCCACATGTCGTGGGAGATTGATGGTAAGAGAATCCGTATGGCTTCATGCTATAAGTGTGGAGAACGAGTTCTCCTATGCGCAACGGAAGTGTGTAGTGAACCCTTGTATGTCCAGCACTTGGACAAACATCTGCACCTTAGATAGCTTGCTCCTCTCAACAAAAAACTCAAATGGACTTGATGCTTCAGTCAATCAAATTAGACAAAGAGAGCTTTCTAACAAACTATAAATGACTTAATTTGGACAAGTTTTGATTAGGAAACACAACTGTCAAAGATGAACTACCTGTCCACACAGGTATGCTGAAGAACTGAGCTTCACTCTTGGACTGATAGCTCTCTCAATATATATCCTTTGAGACAAATATTTGGTACAAATAAAGTAGACACAAATAGCTTTCCAAAAAGCTAAAAATCAAGTAATTTGGATGAGTTTTGATTAGGAAACTCAACTCATCAAGATAGACCACCTGCACACATAAGTACACTGTAAAACTGGACTTTACTCTCTGACAGATATCTCACAGAATATGAATGATCTGAATGAGATATTTGAGACACTGAAAGTAGATGCCAAGGGCTTTCCAACACGACAAAAACCACACAGTTTGGATATGTTTTGGTTGGGAAACTGAACCGACCAAAATAGACTACCTATCTACATAGGTATACTGAAAAACTGGACTTCACTCTTTCACTACTATCTCACAAACTACATAAGCTTTCAAAGAGATATTTGATATGCAAAAAGTACACAAGATAAGCTTTCCAATGAATGTTTAAACGCACAAAATGGTTACACATGCACTGAGATAGGAGCTCTGCAACAGAGTTGTGTACAAACTGACGTGCGGCTGGAAGGAGTCTAAGGGAAAACCAAAATGACAAAATGGCTAGATCCGACTATTGTGAGCTCTTGCCTCTTTCTCTCTTTGTTTTGAATGTGCTCCCACTTCACTTTTATAACCAATGAGCATGTGAAGAAGTTTGTGCCTCCTTCTTAACTCACCACTTTCTCCACTACATGCTACTAACTACAAGGCAAGATATTGTATCTCTTACTCATCATGAAGTTTTGACTAAACTTTTTCTTTTCTTATTTTTTCCTTTTTTCCTCTACTTTTCCTTTATCTTTATATTTGGTAAATTTATCCAAGCATGGCTCATATGAAAATGAGCTTGTACATTTATCTTCAACACTCCCCCTCAAGCTCATTTGGGAGTTATCTTCATCCATGTCCTGCAAATTTATCACATCCTTGAAGCCTTTGAGTTTAGAAGCATCCAAGAACTTTGTAAAAATATCTGCAACCTGCTCTTTGGTTCTAATGAACTTTATCTCCACATCTTTGCTCAGCACCTTCTCCCTTACATAATGGTAGTGGACCTCTATGTGCTTGCTCCTTGCATGAAACATAGGATTGCTTGCCAAGTAGATACTTGACATGTTATCACCATATATAGGGATGGTTCCACCTTGCACTCCAAGATCAGCCAAAAGCTTTTTAATCCACATTGCTTCACATGTGGCAAATGCTAATCCTCTATATTCAACCTCCATAGATGAAAGTGCAACAGTAGGTTGTTTCTTTGAGCTCCATGTGATAGGTTTGCTTCCTATCATGAACATATAACCTGAGGTTGATCTTCTATCTTCCTTTGAGCCTGCCCAATCAGCATCACTAAAGCCTTTGACCTGCAGTTCTTCATCAAACTTGTAAAACAAAACATGATTAATTGTATGCTTTATGTATCTCAACACTCTCTTGGCTGAATTTAAGTGTTCATTTGTCGAGGCTTGCATAAACTCAGAAAGTACACCAACAACATAAGACAAATCAGGTCTTGTAATGTTTGCATAGATCAATGATCCTACAATGCTTCTGTATGTCGTTACATCTTCCAATGGTTCTCCATCATTTGAACAAATCTTTGTATTTGTGTCCATGGGTTGAGTGAGTGGTTTGCATTCACTCATTCCAAATCTAAAAAGAACATCCAACAAGTACTTCCTTTGAATCAAGTAGATGCCACTCTTTCCATAAACAACTTCAATTCCTAAAAAATATTTCAGCTCTCCAAGATCTGAAATTTTAAACTCCTTACCAAGCTTCCTTTTGATATCTTTAATCCCTGTAACATCATTTCATGTTATGATGAGATCATCGACGTATATGCAAATATATACCTCTCTATTTTCTTCCTTCTTCATGTACAACGAAGGATCTGCACTACTTGGGTTGTATCCACACTTAGTTAGATACTCTACCAATCTCTGATTCCATGCTCTTGGTGCTTGCTTCAAGCCATAAAGTGCCTTCTTCAACCTGCAAACAAAATCTGGATGGTTTTCATCTTCAAATCCAACCGGTTGACTCATGTATACCTCTTCTTGTAGTTCTCCATTGAGAAAGGCATTTTTGATGTGGAGTTGATATAATGGCCATCTCCTTGAAGCACCAATTGTTATTAAGGTTCTGATAGTTCCCATCTTTGCAACAGGGCTGAAAACTTCATCATAATCTATGCCTTGTGTTTATTTAAATCCTTTGGCAACTAATCTAGCTTTATATCTAGCTAGTGAACCATCAGCATTCCTCTTTACTTTAAACACCCATTTGTTTGGAACAATCTTCATACCTTCTTTCTTTGGCACTAGCTCCCATGTGTGATTATCTTTGAGAGCTTTGATCTCCTCTTTCATAGCTTGCTTCCATTCCTTTTATGTGCAAGCTTCTTCATATGTCTCAGGCTCTTTGTCTTTGATAACCTGCATCATGTATGCAAAATGTGTCGCCATAAAACTATCATAACTCAACCTTTGAGTTGGATACCTTGTCCTTGAAGATCTTCTTTCATTGCCTTTAGAAAGTTGCTTCTTTAACCTATTCAACTTTACCATCAGAGTGATTACCTCTTCATATTCTTCTTCACTTGCATCTACCTCACTGTTTGGAGTAGCACTTGCTTCTTCAGCTCTACTATGAGCTGAATTTGGAGACAAAGAATGACTCCCCCTCCATGTTGAACATTCTTCATTTGATGTAGATGCCTGTGGACCTGAAGCCTTTGTGCTTGATTGTTGAACTTCTCTTTGATTTGTTCCTGCATAATCATCACAATCTTCTTCAAGAATCTTTTCCTTTCCTTTATCTTCATACCATGGTCTTAGTTCATCAAAGACCACATCTCGCGAGACTTTTAATTCCTTTGTTCTAGGGTTGTAACTCTTGTATCCTTTTTGCTCCATCGAGTAGCCGATGAAAATGCATTTTTCTGACCTTGGTTCCATCTTTGTTCTAATTTCTTGTGGAATGTGAACAAAGCAAACACATCCAAACACTTTGAGGTGTGTAAGATCAGGTTTCTTACCGGAATATACCTCTTCAGGAGTCAAGTGATGTATTCCCGATGTTGTGCACCTATTCATCAAGTAAATGGAGGTTGTGGTAGCTTCAGCCCAGTAGTACAATGGTACCTTCATCTCGTTGAGCATGCATCTTGCAATTTCAGCAATTTGCCTATTTTTCCTCTCTGCTACTCCATTTTGTTGTGGTGTATACCTATAAGTGAATTGTTTTTTGATCCCAGGATGTTGGACATCCAAAGTGAACATCCTTCCTTCTCTTCTACCTCGAGCAATGACCTTGAAGCCTTCTTTTGGATTCTTTATGAAGCACCCATTCTCATTGAATATGACATGATAACCCTTCTCTACCATTTGTCCTACTGAAATCAAGTTCTTTGAAATTATAGGAACATGAAGAACATTAGATAGTACCTTTGCTCTGCTTGTATCTCCAAGCCTTATATCTCCAATGTGTTCAATAATGTGTTGAGTATCATCACCTGTTTCAACACATCCTTTTCCACTTGGTACCTGTAGATTAGTGAACAAACTTCCTTGGTATGACATATGGTTACTACAATCTGAATCAATGTACCATTTTTTGTCATCTTCACAAGAGCTTCTATACTTATGTCTCATTGCAAGTAGTGTGTCCTTGCTTCCTTCACTTGAGGTGCTTGCATAGTTGCTTTGGTTCCTTTGATTGCCTCCATTTGGTCTTCCATTCTTCAGCCAACAATCACTAGCATAGTGTCCTACTTTACCACAATGATAGCATGTTATAACTTTATGAGAATTGTAGGTGCTTCGGCCTCTTCCTCTACTTCTACCTCAACCTCTTCCTTGTGTGTTGGCATTTGATGCATCCTTGTTGTCTTCCGAATTGTTTTGATTGTAGTTGGAGTGGTTATGACCTCTTCCTTTTCCTCTTGAGCCTCCTCTTGAGTTTCTTCCTTTACCTCGACCTGCATATAACATTTGGTTGTGGCTGTCCTTTCCTTTGGGACCACCGAAGCTAAGCTCTTCTGTGACAAGATGAGGGATTAGTTGTTCAAAACCTGGATATACATCTTTCAAGTTAATGGAAGTTATAAAAGGCTTCCATCTTTCATCTTCTCTCAAGCCATTGAGAGTATAATACACAAGATCTTCGTCTTCAACCGTTGTGCCAATAGAAGCTAAAGCATCGCTTAGCTCCTTAATCTTCAAAGTATATTCAGCTATGCATTGACTCGAACTTTTCTTGATTGTGTTCAACTCATTCTTAAGTTGAAGTTTCCTAGCTTTGGTATTTGTTGAATACATCCTTTCAAGAGCTTCCCAAGCATCCTTAGCTTTCTCTAGATGTTGAATATGACCTACCATGGAATTAGTAATGACTTGTGAAATGAGGAACATGACTCTCCTATTCCTCTCTTCTCATTCTTTTGCTTGCCTCCTTTCAACTTCGGTGGCCATAGCTTGATTGATTTGAGGTTGAGCATCATCGCCGCTCACAATACCCCATAAGCCTTTGCCCATTAGATAGTTGGTCATTCTAAACTTCCACACGGGATAGTTATCCTTGTCCAACTTCTCTACTTGTTGACCCAAGTCAGCCATCGAAGAGTATCAAAAACTTTGAGAGTTACCTCGAATAGTTATAGTCCTTTGCTCTTGCGTTTCTCAAGCTCCTTCTTGTTTTTTAGATCCTCTTTTGCTTTGCTTCACCTCCAGCTCTATTGATGAAGCTTCAACACCAAGTTTGCTCTGATACCAAATGTGGAGAACGAGTTCTTCTATGCGCAACGGAAGTGTGTAGTGAACCCCTGTATGTCCAGCACTTGGACAAACATCTGCACCTTAGATAGCTTGCTACTCTCAACACAAAACTCAAATGGACTTGATGCTTTAGTCAATCAAAGTAGACAAAGAGAGCTTTCTAACAAGCTACAAATGACTTAATTTGGACAAGTTTTGATTAGGAAACACAACTATCAAAGATGAACTACCTGTCCACACAAGTATGCTGAAGAACTGAGCTTCACTCTCGGACTGATAGCTCTCTCAATATATATTCTTTGAGAAAGATATTTGGTACAGATAACGTAGACACAAATAGCTTTCCAAAAAGCTAAAAATCAAGTAATTTGGATGAGTTTTGATTAGGAAACTCAACTCATCAAGATAGACCACCTGCACACATAAGTACACTATAAAACTCGACTTTACTCTCTGATAGATATCTCACAATGTATGAATGATCTAAATTAGATATTTGCAACAGGGAAAGTAAATGCCAAGGGCTTTCCAACAAGACAAGAACCACACAATTTGGATATGTTTTGGTCAGGAAACTGAACCAACCAAAATAGACTACCTATCTACACAGGTATACTGAAAAACTAGACTTCACTCTTTCACTGATATCTCACAAACTACATAAGCTTTCAAAGAGATATTTGATAGGCAGAAAGTAAACAAGATAAGCCTTCCAATGAATATTTAAACCCACAAAATGGTTACATATGCGCTGAGATATGAGCTCTGCAACAGAGCTGTGTACAAACTGACGTGCGGCTGGAAGGAGTTTAAGGGAAAACCAAAATGACAAAATGGCTAGATCCGACTACTGGGAGCTCTTGCCTCTTTCTCTCCTTGTTTTGAATGTGCTCCCACTTCACTTTTATAACCAATGTGCTGTTGATATATTTAGGTTATGATGTGTGTGAACACTCTAGGACCGTCGGGGCACTTTTTTCCCTCTTTAGGAGGTTTTTTTCCCCCGGCTTGTATATACGCCTATTGCCCTAATGGGCTACTTATCTTTGTACATTCTCTAGTAATACATTCAGGATTGTGTGTTTGTGCTCCAAGCTTCTTCTTCCTTGTGTTGTTCGCGTGCTTCCACAGACATCTATCTCCAACAATTGGTATCAGAGTAGGTCGTCGCTTCTTCTAGGGCGCCGTCGATACTCCTCCGTTTGCAGTCTCAGATTCGCACGAAATTTGGTGAGCATATTCAGGGTGTTTCCGAGATCAAAACAGCTTTGCTATGTGGTGCCGAAATCGCAATTTGAGCTCGTTTCGACCTCCAAACGCACTATCAGAGTGCTTCTGTAGGCTATTTCATCCTTTTGTGAAAAAGGTATTGTAGCTCAATGATGAGTAGCACCTCCTTTAATGTCAATCCGGGAAGACGTGAGGATGGTATGAAGACCTCGAGCAAGTGGCGGCACAAGTGAGTGAGTGAGAAGCACACAAGCATGCACACACATACACACACACGCGCACACACAGCAAGACAAAGAGAGAGAATCAATGGAGTTCTTTAGATTACTTTCAATAGCTCTTACAAGTTCGTTTCAATTACAATCCAACCTCAAAAATGAGCTCTCTAGCTCTTTTTATAGTTTTTGACTAGCTTTTGGCCCTGTCCAGACCTAGTGTCCGGCCTAGTTAAAAATTAGGTTCCAGGGCTTATTTGAGGGCTCAAACGAAGTCTAAAAATTATGAAAATTGGTACGATGGTACTTCTAATACTCCTCAAGCTCGAGGACTCCTCGGCTTGCACAAAATGGAGTCTAATCTACCAAAAACGGGATTTACAATGTTTGTGTAGTGATTAAAATCACTTGAGTTGTACATAATCTAAGGAAAAAAATGATCTGGCCTTGTTGCCGCATTGTGCATGATTCCTCTGTTGCTTTGTGTGCCAACACTCCCCCCTTCCTAGCGTCTGTCGCCCCTGACAGACCTTTGTTCGCGCGGGTGGTCGATGTAATATTGGATGACATTGGTGGCCAGTTCATGTTCTCCTATCCTTAAGCCTCTTGCTAGATCGGCTTCCAATGCCTCCCAATTTATTGCACCGGGGGTTTCTGGTTGCGGGGTGGTGTAATACTCTGAATACATTGCTTGTTCACAAGCAAACAGTTGAAGCAGATGTGTCGGCTTTGGTGCGAAAATCTCCGAGTGGTACTCCCAGAACCCTGATCTGAACATTTCTTCGAAGGTCTGTTTGTAGCAGGCGGGGAGGTATTTGATGCGTGCATGCCAAGCGTAAGCCACACGGATACTGGGGGTGGTGCTCATGTCATACACCAAGTCGTAATTTCCGTTGCTAAACCCCGGAAGACGTACCTGTGGTGCGGCTGCATTTCTAAAGGTCTTCAGCACTACTTGCATCATATCCAAGATTTTAAGCATCATTTGCGCTGCTACATCTTGCATGGGCTTCAAGCGCGGCATCCAGTGGCGAATGGTCCCCATCATATATGCTACCGATGGTGGTCCTTGTGGTGGCGCGATGTACGGGTAGTTCAGCCATTCCTTGCATTGCGCATTGTTCTGTACCTTGATATTAAATGCCTTCCACGACCTGCGGCGTGGGACTGGACCGTAGCATGGGTTGTACAGGAGGTGCAACGGCGCGTTGTTCCATGTGCGTAGCATTTCTGGATAGGTCTCTAAAAGTTTCTGCCGCCATGTTGGTTGACGAATCTTGCCTTTTCGCACCTCTGGAGGAAGGTCTTCGGGTTGAAATTGGGTCGCAAAAGTAGGAATCTGACCCGTGACTCTTTGTATTTCTGCATTATAATCAGCCAAGATAATATAATATGGCCTGTACTGGAGTTCCGATGAGAGAATCAGGCGTCTCGATGACAAGTTCTTGAAGTAATCTGATTGTAAAACAGTCTCCTCTATGACCCTCATAGCCTGATTTTGCACTACGGTGCGCTCTTCATGCGAGGTCCCTATTTCCTCCACTTGTCGTAACCATGGCGGCCGTGGTGCCTCGAACGTGTCCTGCGCTTCTTCTGTTTGTTGGCCTCCTGGGAATGGTTGCGGATCATATTCTTCATCAAACGTTTGTTCCACAGGAATTTGCACTACTTCTTCGTCCGTGGGAGCCTCCGGAGGGGAAGATGGCCTCTCATATTGTAGTAGGCGTGTCTACAATTCAGTTACCTGTTGCTGGAGATCTTTTATGGCCTCTGCGTCAGAGGGAAGCGAAGCTGCAGAGGGGGTGGTTGGAGGGGCAGCTGTTGGGCCTTGTTGGTGTTCCTGCTTCAGTTGTCCTAGCTCCTCCGATAGCTTATCATGTGCTTCGAGTAGCATGGCATAGTCTTCCAATATAATCTTGATATTATCGGGGGTCACTGCTTGAAACTTGGATGGGCTGATGGGTGCCCCCGGTGTGCTCTCAATAGCTGCCTCCAGGTTCTCTTGATTTTGTATTTGCAGACGTCTGTTCTCTTCCTGAGCAGCCGCAAGATGGCGTTTAAGTAGCGCCATATTTCGCTGAAGTTTTGAGTTGCGTTCCAGTTGTGTCCGTAGGTGACTTTCTACCACCTGCACTGCTTCCTGATCTACGTTCTGTAGCTGTACTTCCAATATATTATGGGCGTCTTGGAGGGTTTGGAACTGTGTGTGGAGGCGAGCATTCTCCTCTTCTAGTACCGCAAGGCGGAGCTGTAGTGTCGCTGAGTGCTCTTGCAGGCGTGCGTTTTGTTGCTGGAGCTGAATGTAATCTGTTCTTAAATTTGATATACAAGCCAACATGGTGTCCAATGCATTACCTATAGATGAGTGGGGGGTGTTTACTGTGGAAGATGCATGGGAAGGGAATTGGGGAAGGGAGACAGTGAATGATGTGTCTACGAAAGTTGTGTGTGTGGGTGAAATTGGTGGAGGGGGAATGGGAGAAGGTGAAACCGTGGGTGGAGGTGCCGTGGGTGGTGAAATGTCCATACCTTCAGGAGTGGGTGTTAGTGTGGGGCCTGCCATATACATTGGTATGGTAGGTGGTGTGTGTGTGGAAGTGGTGAATAGATGTGACGTGGGGTGGGGAGCTGAAAAGACAGGGAATGGTTGAGGGCCTGGTTGAAAAGCCCTAGCAAAGATGTCCTGGAGGGATTGTAGAAATGGAGAGAGGGATATCGGGGGTTGGGGTCGTAAATTTGAGGAGGGCTGAAAGGGTTGCGTGGTAGCAGGGAAGCCCATGAATGTGGATCTGGGGTCAGGATGACCGGTGGCTGAAGGCATTGGGGATGGTTGTCCTAGGGCAGGCTCGGGAATGGTTTCGGTGGGTGGTGTAGTGATGGGGTTTGCGTCAAAGACCGGGTTATCAGTGGTAGAGAATAGGGTGGCACTGGAGATCGGAGTACGGAAGGTGAAGGTGGGGTCGGTGGGTTGAGCAGTCGATGTGGTTTCCACTGTTTCTCTTCTAGGAGGCGATGGTGGGGGAGTGGATGGTAGTGGTTCGGTGGACTCCTCATGGGTGGCGGGGTGCTGTTGACTAGCTGTTTGGGAGGTTGGTGTAGTAGTGGGCTCTTCTGCAACTGTAACGGGAATTTGGATATTTTTACCTGAACGAGGTCGTGTCTGGAACCTTCGTGGGTCATATTGAACTGAAGGCCTCTGAATGGCAGTGCGCACAGCTTCTACAACTCCATATGTTTCTGCCATCAATAAGAGACCTTCCCTGTACTCTGAGTCAACTCCCGCTTCTTCCAACAACTGAGTCATAAGTACTCTGCTGCTCTGTTCAGTGAGTAACTGCTGCGATCGCACTCTTTCCATAATCTGATACAGCCTTCGGAGTTCTGCTGTATATGCTGGGGCTTCAGTGGTCTCTTCTTCATATGCTTCTTCTTCTTCCGGGTGTCCGTGTTGTTGGCTTTGCTGAGCGTCACTCCAATGGACATGTCTACCGTCTGTAGACTTTCTTCTTCTTCGTGAGGATGTGCCCTGCTCCTCTGCCTCTGAATAAAACTCCACGTCAGAGAATTGTGTGCTTTGTAGGAATGCTTCGAAATCCTGGGGGTCCAGTCCTTCAGCCTCTCCAGTGGCAGCAAACTCGAATTCAGGTGTAACCGGAGGAGCCGATGGGGTGGGTTGTGTCGTAGTGTCAGATTCCGACCTGGGTATCCTAATGGTAAAAGGAGGTACAGTGCCCTCTCTTAGTGGTGATGCCTCAGGAGTAGTCAGGACTTCCCTTGTCTGGACACACGGAATCGCGCCCCTCATGCGCTTGGACTGATGTGTGGATGTCTTGAGCCTTTTAAACATTTGTAATTGTGCCCAAGTTAAGGCACGCTCAATGGGGACATCATATGCCAAGCATCGGTAAATGATGCGTGTGAGTGCACAGCATCCGTTCACCACTAATTTCCTAGAAGCCCGTTTGTTCGCTTCATACAACTGATCTATAATCCACACTGGTAGCTTAATAGGTAGCGCACCTGTTTCCGCCAAGTAGAGAGCAAACCAGATCTTCTTGTGTGGTTGCGTGAATCGGTCTTGACCGGGGAAGGCGAAATGTTGCATGCACATGCGGAGAGGGATTGACACATTTGGGGTGAGGGCTGCCATGTCTTTCAGCTTCACTACTTTCCTGTCCTTCATGTTGTTGGGAACGAGAGCATCCTTTTCTGAGGGTACATGCGTGCCATGCATCTTTAAAGCATCACTCACCAGCTCCACAGTAAGTTCAAACCTCTTCAACTCGTTGTTGCCCAGCAATGAGGGGAGAACAAATGATCCGGGTTGGTCCTTATCTTCATGAGCTTGTAATGTAGAGACCAGATAGTAACATCGGAGGAGGTCGGGTTTAGGTAGTGGGGCTTCAAAATATTCCGCCAACCCTGCTCGTTGCCATATGATCTGGAGGTCTTCGGTGTTCTGTAAAGTCTCGAACTCCTTGGAGAAAAATTGGAAACGCACCCATGATCTGTCATACTCGCATTTAGACTCCCAGATATACTTGGCCTCACCTAATGGACCGGGCATGCCATTGAACCAATGAGAATTGGCATGAACTCTTTCCGTGATGCCTGTAGGTGGATCTGGCACCGGGAGTTGCTGAAGGTGTTGCATCTCCACTGGTCGTTCAGTCGGAGGCACGTCCACAGGTAGGCTATCCACATCAATTCCTGCAGTAAGTATCCCTGCTTGTGAGCCCGAACCTGTCGCTTCTGCCATTTTACTGCTTGTCTTCTGATTCTGTGAGAATATAGAAGCATGTGTTAACATCGTAATGGACAGAATAAATCCGTTGCTGTCCCCGTTACAACATTAACATGAGGCAGGTGATGAGTTAGTGGTTAGTAAGTGCACGAAGACAGTGAGTGTAGTTAACGTTTGTGTATTCCTAGGAGACTAATGTCGTTAGTAAGTGGGGTGGATTTACAAATCGGGGTCGGGGGTTTATTACAGATCTTAGACTGCCAAATGCAGTGGATGGGCTTTGCTTTCGGTTTCGTAGAGACTCCAGAGAGCTGTGTCGGTGTCGCTGTTTGGGAATGGGGCCTTTTAGGGACCCACTTATAAGTGATTACATGCATGCTCATGGGTCTTGGTGTGTTCCTAAGTGTTGAGCACGAGGGAATACTGGTTGTACTCGTAGATGGGTTATGCTGCATAGGTTGTGGCCTTGGCGTAACTACTTGTGCCCTCAAGCAAGCCTTAGGCACCCAAATTTGTCTAGATTGTGGGCTTGCCTTCATCGACTTCTTGGGCACCCAAATAGATTTTACTTTAGCAGAAGAATTTCTGAAAGACTCCTTATTAGTGTCGTGTTGTTGGTTACTAATAAGAGCTTTTGCCCGTGTAGTTGACGGTGGTGCACCCGGTCGTTCGCCTTTTCGCACCCACACCTGGTTTATTTTCTGGGACATTCTGCTGCGCAGGTACTTTTGATCTCGGACATAGGTAGTACTCGGCTTCTTCTGCTTGTGATCCGCCTTTGGTTGCTGCCTCCTTCTGGCCTTTGGAAAAGAAGGGAGTTCCGTTGCATCCCTGACTCCTTTTTTGCAAATATCATTCCTCTGCAATACAGGGTTTTGAACAAGAACAGCATGGTCATCCTCATGTGTACCCCTGGAAGGACCAGGAGTCTGTGCCTTTCCTAGTTCCTTGAGTGCTCCATTGTCTAATTCTACTGTAACTCGACTATGATTGACCCAAACCTGGAGAAGTCCACTTCTTAGGTTTAAGTTAATTGCTTGGTCATAGATCCAATCTTGACCCAAGACTAGAGGTTCAGTGAGATCCTCATCTTGACACACTAGTACTTTAACGGTCATTGCCTCATCGTGAATGTAGAGGGGAAGTTCCACCTCGCCCATGCAAGGGGTTTCCACTCCTCCCAATCCTATAAGATATGCTTCCACAGGATTGACAGTCAATTGTAATTCTTGGCAGTAAGACAATTTAACAGCACTAGTGGCTGCACCTGAGTCAATCAAGGCTCTTACGGTCCTTGCACTCTTTCCGTGTCCTATATCTAAGGTTACGAAAGGACGTCTATCAATTATCCTATGCGAGCTTGTTCCTGCAACTTCACACATGGCCATAGGAAATCCTTGGTCTGCATAGTCATTTGCTCCAGGCTGATCTCTACCTTGCCTTCGTAATTTCATCCTTCTGATGCGTTCTAAAGCTTCAGCTTGAGCTTCTTCTCTAACTCGCTTTTCTTCCTCTTTGCGTTTTTTAGCAGTGTTGAGTCGACTGAGCATTTCCTCCGTGAGGGGTTCTTGATACAACTTGACTCTGCAACCGCTAATATAATTTGGGAGAACATCACCCTCTAATGTGGCCAATTGTACTGCTCCACTCGTGGAGATCCTATTGATGATCATTGGTCCGTAGCCTCTCTTTTCTAGCTTCCTTGCGTGTTGTTTCAGTGTATAGACTAAAACTAGATCTCCTGCTTTCAAACCCTTATCCTTTACGTGGGCATCAAAGTATGCCTTCTGCCTCTTCTTGGCTGCATATATTCCTGCAGCGGCTCTCAGTCTTGTTTCTCCTAATCGTTCAAGGTCAAAGATCCTAGAGGAGAGCTCATGACCTGTCCATTCGTGCTCTCGTGCTACTCTCAATGTAGGGATCAGGAAGTCCAAGGGTAACACAGCGTTTTGGCCAAATACCATCTGAAAGGGGGTGGCTTGGAGTACCGTTTTGTAGGCAACTCGGTATGCCCAAACAGCATGGTGTAGCTGTTTGTCCCAGTCAGAGCGTTTAGTGTTCACTAACTTTGTCAGTACATTGCATAAAATCTTATTAGTGCTCTCAGCTTGTCCATTAGCTTGAGGGTGATAAGGGGCAGACTTCTTGTGTATTACCAAGAATTCGTGGAGTAGATTCTCAATCACTTCGTTCAAGAAATGAGTGCCTCTATCACTTACAAGCTCTATAGGTAGTCCATATCTCGTGAATACATTCTCAAACAAGAATTTGGCAGTTGTTTGAGCATCGTTCTTGGTTGTAGCCTTTACCTCTACCCACTTGGTGAGATAATCTGTTGCAACAATGATGTATTCCGCATGAGAACCTTTCGCTGGGGGATTAATAGGACCTACGAAGTCTATTCCCCACTTAGAGAATGCACGTCCACCCATCATAGGTTTCAGTGGCATCTCATCTTTGCGTATAGGATACTGAGTCCTTTGACAGACATCACACCGTTTCACATAGGTATGTGCATCCATGTGAAGGGTAGGCCACCAGAAGCCCGCAAATAGTATTGCCTTGATTACCCGATCTGGTCCAAAGTGTCCTCCTGCTACACCTTGGTGAGCAGTCTCCAAGATTTTGAGATATTCACTTTCATGGACACATAACCTCAGGTAACCATCTTTACCGCGCTTATATAGATTATCACCTATGAGTGAATAATCCAGGGCTTCTTGTTCTAAACTCCTTTTCCTAGCTAGAGTCATGTCTGGGGGGAATGTGTTTGTCCGCAAGAATGATACTAGAGGTTCACTCCAATCTGGCACAATGGATACTTGATAGAGAGTGGCATGTTCCACAGGTGGTTTAGTGCAACAGATTGGGCATTCCTTGCACAACTTTTGGACATCCGCTTCCATAGCTGGCCAATGCACTCCGAATCTCTTTAGAGTCTGCAACGTTCGTTGCTTTGAATGGTGTTGCTCTAACGCACCTACATGTGCTAATTGCAACCATTTAGCGTACTCATCCTCTTCTACGCAACAAGCCAAGATCCCTTGATCTGTGTGCTTGTACATGCTTCCTGCCATGATGTGGTACTTCTGGGCTTTTACAACCTCTCTATTCCGTGTGTTTACGACTGGATGATTAGGCCCGTATGTCAATACTGGTACCAATGGCTTAGCCCAATGCGGTACAACTTCCAAATTAAACAAGTAAGCATCAGGAAGGTCATCTGACACTCCTTGTGGGGCTTCTCCCGATGTGAGCCTAGAGAGGTGATCTGCTCTCAAGTGAGTCCTCCCTTTCCTTACCACAACCTCAAAATCGTATTCCATTAGCAAGAGAAACCATCTCACTAATCTTCCTGTATTGCATGGCTTGTTTACGAGATATAACAATGCCTGATGATCAGTAAAAAATTTAAACTTATTTGCAAGCAAATAGTGCCTAAATTTCTTGACTGCATATACCATGCCTAATCCTTCGCGCTCTGTAGTGGTGTAATTCCGTTCAGCCGCATTCAATTGTCTGCTGGCATAGGCAATTGGAAGATCCATATTACCTTCACCAGTAGGTTGTGCAAGCACACATCCAATAGCATAATTGGATGCATCCACATGAACATGGAATGGCTTATTCCAATCTGGTGTGGTCAAGATTGGTGCTGAACATAATCTTCGTTTAAGTTCCTGGAAGGAATTCTCACATTCATCCGTCCACTCAAAGTTTGTCAGAAGTCCATACATGGGCTTTGCAATGACAGCATACATGTGTATAAATCGTCGATAATAACCACAATGCCCCATGAAAGCTTGTACTTCCTTGACATTCTTTGGCCTAGGTAGCTCTGCTATGGCTCTCACTTTTTCTTCGTCGGTAGATATGCCATTCTTTGACACTATGTGTCCTAGAATCTTTCCTTGCCTGACCATAAAAACACACTTTTCTGGGTTCAGGCAGACCTGATAATCTCTACATTTGTCAAAGATTTGTCTGAGTTCAGGAATATGGGTTTGTCTAACATTGGAATGAGCACAAAGATCATCAACATAGACTTCTAAACTCTTCCTCAGAAACTCCTTAAACACATGGCACATCAGCCTCTAGAAGGTAGCTGGTGCGTTGGTAAGCCCAAATGGCATTACTCTAAAAGCAAAAATGCCCCATTCTGTGGCAAAGGCTGTCTTATGCTGATCCTCTAGAGCTATGGCTACTTGATTGTAGCCCGAAAATCCATCAAGGAAGCTGTACACTTCCTTGCCTGCCACTCTTTCTAAGAGATGTTCTGTGATGGGAAGCGGATAGTTATCTCGAATCGTGGCGGCATTAACCTTTTTCAAGTTAATGCACACACGCAGTTTGCCATTCTTCTTGGGCACCACTACGATGGGGGATACCCATTCAGTGTGCTCAATTTCATAGATAAATCCAGCTTCGACCAGTCTATCTATCTCCTCCTTGATCTTAGCAGCGTAATTATCATTATACGTATAAGGCTTTTGCTTAGAGGGTTTGGCATCTGAGGTCATGGGGATGGTGTGCGAGCATATGTCCGGGTCAACCCCTTTCAAATCCTTGTAACTCCAAGCGAATACATCTCTGTATTCTCTTAGCAAGGCAATCAATTCGTGCTCTTCTTCTTCTGTCAGGTCATGGCCTATATACGTGCATCTCTCCTCTCCTTCTTCTAGGGCCACTACGATTTTCTTGGTAGTTTCTTTGTTATCATAGGCCTCTCCTGATTGTGCCTCTCGTTTGGGCATTCTAATCATGACTCTCCTGTCATCTATCTCATACTTCTTAAAATTTTCTGGGACCTCAAACAAAGATTCTTCCTCTTCTGGTAAGGCTTCTCTCTTCTTTCGTTTCTTTCCTTCTTCCTTAGGGGTCACATGTGTTGCTAATCTTACGTCATTTGTCAGCTCTCCATGCCTCTGGGTTTGAAATTCTACCTCATGGAAGTATTCTTCATCTGATGCAAATGGTGGGTCCATAATGATTGACTCTAGATCGGAGTCACTTGCATCCTCAAATGCATCAGGGCTAGGTTCGCATTCTTCTAGAACTGCCTCTCCCATGATTGGCTCTATGGAGAAGACTGAAATATCATAGCCATCCTCATCACAGTGAGGTGTCCATTGTTCTTCGTTGATGGCTACGTCCATTGTTGCTAAGATTTCTGCCCAACCGTGAGGCTCAAATTCTTCGTCTGGAAAAACTACAGGTGCATAGGCTGGGTCTTGGATTGATCTATGGGTTTCTTTCGCACCTACCTCTCTGGCTTTCTCTCTCTTCTCTTCTTCTACTGCTACCTTGCACATCCATAAGTGGGTGTCTTCATGCATCCATGAGGATCCAGACCCTATGGAATGCACCGATTCTGTGTCATCTTTAGCTCTATGGATGGGATTCCACTGGATAGGAGGGACATCTCTATGAGAATAATCCTTGAGATTGACTTTGGTTGTAACACCTAAGTGCTGCAGGTACAAAGAATTGGTCCCCCAATCCTGTACCACTTGCAACTGTCGCATGAATGGTCTTCCCAAAATCATCTCATAGGCATGATTTTTGCTGAAGTCACATATGGCAAAGGTATGTTCAAACTCGACACCACAAGTGGTGAGAGTTATTCCTTCTAGCAATCCTAGGGGTCTCTCTATGTGACCATCTGCCATTTGCAATTTCATTCTCGTTGGCCTGAGTGCTGGCTTGCCCCAACGCTTCCATAAGGAGGTAGTGGCAATTGCAACTCCTGCACCTGAGTCCAAAATCGCCTTGGTGGTGTATTCCTGGTAGGTGATGGGAAGATAGGTGTTCCCTTCTTCACCTTCACACATATCTCCTATCTTATCCAAGGGAATTTCTGGCACTGTCCTATGGGATCCTACCTGGGAACGAGATTTTGCTATCTCTGGTACTTGTTTGGCTACATGTTTCCATAATTCAGGTCTAACCTTGAGTAGCTCTTCTAACTTGAGATTACACTGCACGTTAGTGTTCTTCACTACCTCTGTATTCCTAGGTATGACTGAGTCGTCGTTCCTTACCATGACTGTGGGTGCTCTCATACATGTGGACTTTGCTTCCCATGGACCTGTGAAGTGGGGTAGCTCCTGTATGGAATTAGACTCAAAGTCCAATCTCTCATGAGACTGAGTACTCTCATGTTCCCCGTAAATAGATGGGATGTCTTGTGGGAATTGGTCGTGTGCATCATCCACAAGTTCAAAGGGAGGGGCGACTTCACTTTCATTATCCCATTTGTCTTCTTGAATCTCTCGTAGGAAATCTGGTGCAAACCGATTCATAGAAGAAGAAGTGTCTGGCTCCGTAGAATTGGGCGCATAAGCAACCTGTGAAGGAGGGCTGATTCTATTGTTGACTCTCTCCTCGTTCTCGCAAATGGCTGGAGCATAAGCTTCTTGGGGAGGATTACTTATTCTATTACTTTTCCGAACAGGCTCACACATTCCCTGAGAAGGAATGTAGGCAACCTGTGGAGGTACTTGAGCTTTCGAGGGGGGCTCATCTGCCTTTTGGGTGGGAATATAAGCTTCTTGAGGAGGCCCACGGGCTTCCTGAAGAGGCTGGCTTACCCGTTCTCTTGCCCTTCCCTTTCTTTGAGGGGTAGATTCCTTTTCTGGCTGTGCTATTGGCCTCTCTATTCTTTCTACGGAGGGGAAGTTGTCCGGTTTAGGGGCATTGGCCACATACACTTCTGATTGGGACTGATTCCTGTTTTTGCTTGCTTTTTCTTGGTCTTGATTTTTTTCTTCCTTGTCAGATCTTGCAATTATCCTCTCTAACTTCTCTAGGAATCCATCCAAGTGTAATTGCGTTTTGGCTGAGCCTGAGTAATTGAAAAGGCGACTGGCTTCAAACATAGTCTGAGCCAATGCGACCATTTTCGCGCATAGTTTGGTTCTTTCTATCTCTAGGTCAGCTCTAGGATAGCACTTGTCATGATCCGTGACGTTTGGCCCTTCTTGGATTCTGGCCTGATATGCTTTAAGCATCATGTCTATGTCTTCGGGAGTGGGATCAGCTAATACCGATCCTGTTTGGGGTGGTGGGTGGGTTACGTGGGCTGTCTTAGAGGGTGGAGGGGTGGAGGGTGATGGGGATGGTAGCGGTGGTAACGTGTGAGAGTGCGGTTGAGATGTGATCTCTATGATTTTAGCCTTGGTTTCTCGTAGACTTTCCTCAAGTTCACTCATCTTCTTTGCCCATTGCCTTTTCATGCGTTCGCGGCTATCTTTCCAAGCTCTCGTTCTCTTTTTATTTTGGCTCTCCGTATCGCTAGCATCTGGGGTCTTTTCCTGGCCTACCCCTTGGTTTTGCTGCAATGCCTGAGCCCTAGTGACTACCTGTATTGGTGCAGTGGAAGTCACACTTCTGCTGGAATCTACCACTAACTCAATAACATTGATGGGCGTGATTTTTGGCATATTATTGGGGTTCTTTGGGCAATCTCGTAAGAGATGCTCTTTCCCACAATCTTGGCAGAAGCCTTGGATCGTCACTGACTGGGTTTGTGTAGGTGGAGGCAAGGGACAATCACGAATGAGGTGATCTCCTTGGCATCTGTAGCACGGTCCTCTTGGGAATGGAGGTCTTACCTGCCTAGATTGAGGCCTAGGGTTGGGATTTGCATACATGACGTTCGTGTAATCTGACTCCCAACTAGGTTCGTTTGTCTCTTCGCTATAATAGGACTCACCATGCTCAGGAGACTGCATGTAGTAGGCCTGGGGGCTATCAACATGTGTAGAATCAAAGCTATGGTCACTCGGGTCACTTTCAGAAAGCAAGGATGTTACAGGGACTATAGCTCTATTCAGGTTCTCTTCTGCAGCAGTATACTTTACCTGAATCACATTAGCTGGGGCTGGGGGTTGTTGTGCTAGCACAGGCTGAGGCCTTTGTTGGTTTTGATATTGAGGTTGGAAATTTTGTTGTGGCCTGCCATATGGTTGTGGAGGGTACTGGTTCTGGTATCTGCCTTGTTGGTAGGGCTGAGGGTAGGGTTGCCTAACCGCCTGCTTGTTGTATGGGCAATCTTGTGCGGTGTGGTTGGTGTATCTCCGTTCTATGGTGCAGTACTGGCTACTAGGGTTTACTTGGGGTTGAGCCATAATGGGACAGACGTTCGCCATATGGTCACCACCGCATGTATAGCACCTTTTCACAGGGGCAAACCTTGGGATTTGTTTGCTAGTTACGCCTAGTTTCTGAGCTACTTTTTCGGCAAGTTCTTCAATTGATGTGGCTTGTGTGGAAGATTGACTAGATGCACTATCTGAATCTTTGTAAATTTTGGAAAGCTCTAGCTCTTCCCCTAGGTTATCTTCAATGTCAATGCACATGCGTACACATTCTTCTATGGTCCTAGGGTCCTTCAGATACACATAGGATCTCAATTTCGTACTCAGCAATCCATCAAGGAATAAGGCTACTTGTTTAGCAGATGTGGGTAGTTCCGAAATAGGGCACCTCTCAAGATATTGTCTAAATCTTCTTCCGGCCAATCTGACAGTCTCTTGGGGGGTCTGTTTGAAGCTGTGAATCAATGAGGAGGTATTGTGTCTTATGCCGCTCTTAGAGAACTCTACGATAAATGCCTCTAGGAGTTGGTCTATGCTCCTGAACTGACGCTCATCTAATGGCTGAAACCATGTAAGTGCTGTGTTCCTAAGGGTTAGACCGAAGGCATTGTACTGCGTGAACAGATCTTCCACTTGTTCAGCTCTCAGGACTTGCTTGAACTCCGCCACATGATCATAGGGATCTCCTGTGCCATCAAAGTAATTCTTCATGGACTTAACTAGCTGGGTGGGTCTCAAAGTTCTTGTGTGCTCTCTAGGCCTCGGCAGAGGGAATCCATCTACATTTCTTTGGTTCCTGTGGGCTCTATGCATCTCAGGTTCTACCCTATTCGTCTCCGTTCTCGTTCTTTCTCTGCCCACTGGGTTGGCAAAACTTACTTCTGGTCTATCTCTACTTCTGTCTCTTTGCGTACCATGAGCTTGGGAAGTTCCAGCCCCAGGGTGACCATAGGATACATTTGATCTTGGTTGAGGGAAAATAAATTCACCCTTCCAAGTGTAAGCATGCCTATCATTTTTTGTCACCACAAAGATCCGTTCTGAAGCATGATCTAGGTAGGTCACTCTGCCTGGGCTATCCGGATCCTTAAACTCATAGATCATGATTGTTCCTATATCAATTGGGTGGTCCGGTTTATACCTCCAAAAGGCTTCGTCCGTTTCTCGATTGAGAAGCAAATCTATGCACTTGTTATCTTGGGGGACCCACTCAGGCGTGATAATCCTAGTGAGAACTGATTTACCTCGAGGGGTTCTAGGTTCCACTCCCATGTTTCCTTGTTCCAAGTCACCTAAGTCCGCTTCTGAAATTACATTTCCAAATTCATCTGTCCTATCTGGATGACTGGTGACTACGTATATAGTTCCTTCTTTGTCCAGGTATGCACCATTTTCAAACTTGACAGCTGGGTGTTCTAGTCCAATGGATTGATCAGGGTTTTTAATCTGGACCACAGATCTTCCTAAGCCGTCCTCATAGATGCTAGCACCTAATCGGTTGGTCCTCAGGTACTCCAACTGTGTTTTGTAAGGGCCTTCTACCCTGTACAAGTAAGGCATACCTGAACTTCCCGTAGGTTTGTCCATGCCTTGAGACATCTCTGACTCACTGGTCTCAGAGCGAGGGTAGTTCGAGTGGTGGCTCAACTGCTGGGCCCAGGACCTAGCAGTGTGGTTGACACTAGCCTCTGAAGACCTAAGGCTTTGTCTCTCTCTTACTAGGTGTCGTCCTGATCTAAGGTTCATATGCCTAACTGATTAGCCCAAATTTTTGCCCAGAGTACAACCTCGTTGCCGATCAATTGGTACCAGTCACTTGATTCTTTTTAGTTATTCCTCGTGTTTAAAGTCTTGTCTGCTATTACGTCGTCAGGAATACTTGAGTGTTCTTCGTACTTTCAGGTTGATCGTTCCACGTTAGGTTCTTTCCTTTATGTTGTCGACAGTACAGTGATTAAGTTTTTAGCTTGAACTCGAGTTTTTAGGTAGTCTTCAACTTGACAGTGGCCTATCGTCGCCCTGACTTACTCCTACTTCTAATCGTTCTTAGCCTAAGCTAGGAATTGACGAAGAGGAGTTGAGAATATTCCGACCTTTCTCGCCGAACCTTGCTCTTTAGTGCTCGAGAAGTTGATTCTCAAGCGTGTGCCACCCGTTGCTTGGATACTCTCAGTCGCTTCTCAATAGGCCTGCATAAATCCCAAGATTAGCTCCAAGTAGATCTTTCAATTGACAGACAATTTATTTCAGACACTTTTTTAATGACCCTTGTTCCCCCTTTTGCATTGTTAGAAATTTACTCTAGAGCTCCCTTGGTGTTCCTACCCCTCAGTGTGTCAACTTCCAAATATCCTATCTGAAAATCAACGCGTTATTCTTATAAAAAACAGTTGAGGGCGTGTAGTATATGTCACGAGCTTTCCGACAAGCCCTAGAGCTCAGAAAATGGATTTCGTATGAAAAAGTTATGACCGTTCAGGGTTTAGGGGGTTAACTAGACAAACAGATCCTTTCGGGGGTTTTAATGCATTTTCTAAGGCCTTCGTAAGTATATGAGTACATGAAAGTGCAAATATGCCCAAAATTTAGCCTAAATTTCCAAAAATTCACACCTTAATTTTTTGCCGAAAATGCCTGTCTATCGCGATAGACGGTGTCTGTCGCGATAGACACAATCTATCGTGGGGGCTGTCTGTCGCGATAGACGGTGTCTGTCGCGATAGACGCTGTCTGTCGCGGATTTCTGTCTGTCGCGATAGACGGTGTCTGTCGCGATAGACGGTATCTGTCGCGGATTTCTGTCTGTCGCGATAGACGGTGTCTGTCGCGATAGACGGTGTCTGTCGCGATAGACGGTGTCTGTCGCGATAGACGGTGTCTATCGTGGATTTCTGTCTGTCGCGATAGACGGTGTCTGTCGCGATAGACGGTGTCTGTCGCGATAGACGGTGTCTATCGTGGATTTCTGTCTGTCGCGATAGACGGTGTCTGTCGCGATAGACGGTGTCTATCGTGGATTTCTGTCTGTCGCGATAGACGGTGTCTGTCGCGATAGACGGTGTCTGTCGCGATAGACGGTGTCTGTCGCGATAGACGGTGTCTATCGTGGATTTCTGTCTGTCGCGATAGACGGTGTCTGTCGCGATAGACGGTGTCTATCGTGGATTTCTGTCTGTCGCGATAGACGGTGTCTGTCGCGATAGACGGTGTCTATCGTGGATTTCTGTCTGTCGCGATAGACGGTGTCTGTCGCGATAGACGGTGTCTATCGTGGATTTCTGTCTGTCGCGATAGACGGTGTCTGTCGCGATAGACGGTGTCTATCGTGGATTTCTGTCTGTCGCGATAGACGGTGTCTGTCGCGATAGACGGTGTCTGTCGTGGGTCTCTGTCTGTCGCGATAGACGGTGTCTGTCGCGATAGACAGTGTCTGTCGTGAATTTCTGTCTGTCGCGATAGACAGAGGTTGTCGTCCCGGGAACTGTGCAGAGCCTGTCGTACCTGCGCACACTGCTGGGGATGATGATACAGCAAAAACCTGCAAAATAGCTCAGAAAACATGCAAAAACAGCACATGCAAGTTCGCTCTCTCGCTCTCTCTCACAAGTGAAATGAGGTGGAGGTGGGGATATAGTAAAAAAACTGAAATTTTCGCGATGATGGAGATGGACGTGGGAGATGGTGATGATGATGATGGTGAAGAAAGTAAAAGAAAATCGATGAGAGTGAAGAAAATACCTACAACTCCAACGCGTCAACTCTACGTCTTACCATCAGACGCTCGTCCTCAAAGCTCGATCCCCGGCAACGGCGCCAAAATTTGGTGTAGCTCAATGATGAGTAGCACCTCCTTTAATGTCAATCCGGGAAGACGTGAGGATGGTATGAAGACCTCGAGCAAGTGGCGGCACAAGTGAGTGAGTGAGAAGCACACAAGCATGCACACACATACACACACACGCGCACACACAGCAAGACAAAGAGAGAGAATCAATGGAGTTCTTTAGATTACTTTCAATAGCTCTTACAAGTTCGTTTCAATTACAATCCAACCTCAAAAATGAGCTCTCTAGCTCTTTTTATAGTTTTTGACTAGCTTTTGGCCCTGTCCAGACCTAGTGTCCGGCCTAGTTAAAAATTAGGTTCCAGGGCTTGTTTGAGGGCTCAAATGAAGTCTAAAAATTATGAAAATTGGTACGATGGTACTTCTAATACTCCTCAAGCTCGAGGACTCCTCGGCTTGCACAAAATGGAGTCTAATCTACCAAAAACGGGATTTACAATGTTTGTGTAGTGATTAAAATCACTTGAGTTGTACATAATCTAAGGAAAAAAATGATCTGGCCTTGTTGCCGCATTGTGCATGATTCCTCTGTTGCTTTGTGTGCCAACAGGTATATACCAGTTTTTGCTCGCCAGTTTAAGCGTCTCGAAGTTTGCTACAAGTCTAGCAGAACTCGTCTAGGTAGTTCCGCTCAATTTTTTGAGATACAGTCAATGTTTTGCATCAAGGTATTTTAGTCACCGGCCATGGTTGAAAGCAGTGATGTATTCCATATGTTGGCTGTTGAGGAAAAGTTGGATGGTACCAACTACCCATTATAAGCTTATATGATGCGACATGTACTGGTTGCAAAAGGATTGTGGAACATTGTGCAGGGTGTTGAAAGACGTCCTATTACACCTGTAACGATAGGTACTGCAAATACAAGTGTTGGAGTTGATGAAGATGGTGTCGAAGATGATATTCCGCAAATTCCTGTTCGTGCTGCTGTTTTTGTTGCACCTACTGTAGAGCAGATTCATTGGGATGGCAGAGATGCCCAGGCCCATGCATTGATAGCTTTGTCTGTCAAACGTGCCATTCTTCCTCACATTCGCTCTTGCAGAACAGCAAAGGATGCTTGGGATACACTTACCACTTTGTACTAGGCTAGGAATGAGGCTCGTATTGCTTACCTCCAAAAACAGTTGGAGAGTGAGCACATGAATGAAGGTGATTCTATGGACAGTTTTCTTACAAAGATCAAAGACATGAAGGAACAATTGATTTTTGCTGATGAGGTTATACCAGATAGCTCACTTGTGCAGACCGTTCTGAATGGTCTTCCTGATTCATATCAGAGTTTTGCCTCTACTCTTCGGTTGATGATGAAAGGCAATCCGAATGCCTTGTCATTTGAGGAATTAGTCTCTGTTCTGTTGCAAGAAGATCAGTCCAGGCAGAACAGGTCCATTATGCGTGTTGCAGATCAAGCTTTCCTGGCTAGTCAGAAGGGCAAAGGAAAATGGAGCTCTTCTACTAGTAAGCAGAAATCTGCAAATGCTGCACAATCGAAGAACCAGGATAAAGATGAGAAGAAATCAGAAAAGAAGAAATTGTTCTGCAAGTACTGTAAAGGAAATGATCATATTATAAAGAACTGTCCAAAACTGGCTGCTAAAGAGGCAAAGAAGAAAGAGGCTGGAATGGTTGTTGCAGAGGCCTCTACACCAAAAATAGAGTCTGCAAATCTTGTGCAGGAAGAAGAATGGGCGTTTACTACTATCTGCAGTTTTGACCCATCTTCTCATGATCAGTGCATGTCTGCAGTAGACTCAGATGTTTGGTACTTTGACAGTGGGGCGACCAAACATATTACCTCGCAGCGCAGTTTCTTCTCTTCACTCGAGCCTGCCCCTACAGAGAATACTGTCACATGCGCCAATAACTCCTCTTAACCTGTTATGGGAGTTGGTAAGATCATTCTGACTATTGCTGATGGTAGTTCTTTCACTTTGTCAGATGCTCTATTTGTGCCAGGGATCAAATGAACCTGTTATCAGTTTCTGCATTAGCCAAGATTGTCTTGGTTGTGAAATTCATTGATGACAGGTGTACAGTCCATGATCTCTCAAATGGTGATGTGATTATTGCTTCTAGCATTTTATGTCGTGGGCTATATAAGCTCATAGACTATGAAAGATCTATGAATGATTCGGCATTTGCAGTTCATGATTCTCAGGCTATGTCAGATGCAAAGCTTTGGCATGCACGCTTTGGTCATCTGAATTTTGCTAGTTTGTTACGCCTGCAGAAATCTGAAATGGTGTCCTCTTTGCCCACACTTGAGGCACCTGGAAAACATGTTTGTGAAGGCTGTATTTTGGGCAAAATGCAGCGTTCTTCCTTTCCAAAAGATGGTTCAGTTCGGGCTACGCAGAAATTGAAGCTTGTACATAGTGATGTCTGTGGTCCTATGCAGACACCCTCTTTTCGAAATTACCTTTACTTCGTGATTTTCATTGATGATTTTTCCAGGCATGCATGGGTATATCCACTCAAAGCAAAGTCCGAAGTGTTCATGTGCTTCAAACAGTTTTTGGTTTTGGCTGAAAATCTGTCAGCATGTAATATGGGCACCCTCCATTCTGATCGAGGGGGGGAATATATGTCTTTAGATTTTAATGCATTTCTGGCTGAACGTGGGATAAAACACTAGTGTACAGTGCCGTATACACCTCAACAGAATGGAGTTGTTGAACGAAAGAACAGGTCACTCATGGAGATGGCGAGGTGCATGGTCAAAAGTCAAGCTTTACCACATAGTTTCTGGCTTCAGGCTGTCATGTGTGCAGCATATGTACTGAACAGGTGTCCCACTAAAGCGTTGCACTCTATCACTCCATATGAGGCTTGGCATGACCGCAAGCCATCTGTTGCTCATCTGCGTGTTTTTGGTTGTTTGGCATATGCATTAGTGCCTGAACAACATCGCAGAAAATTAGATGATAAGGTAGTAAACTGTATTTTTGTTGGGTACAGTTCTGAAAGTCGGCTGTATCATCCACAGACTAAACGCATTTTGGTTAGCCGTGATGTTGTCTTTGTGGAAGATGCTATTCAGCCATTGCTTTCATGTACTAAGGAGACATCTGTTAGCTCCAAAGACATGTATGATACTTTGATGCCTCTTTTTACAGGTGGACAGGCTAGTGTTGTTCCTAATGAGGCAACTTCTCAGCCTTTGCAAGTTTCATATGATGATGCAGATCATTCCATTTCTGATGCAGATTCACATGATGCACTTGTTGATGAGAGAGCTGATATTCAGCAGGCAAAAACTATGCCAAAATGGCTGGTGCAGACTTTGCGTGACAGCAAATTAGATGCACCTTTGTCATATCGTACTCATTCAGGCTCTTATAGTGCCTCCTTTGCATCAGATTGCTATGCTATGGGTGCATCTAGTCTCTGTGATGAGAATGAGCCTGTTTCTTTTGATGAAGCACAAAATTCAAAAAATTGGATGGCTGCTATGCAATCTGAATATGATGTTATAATGAAGAATGGTACATGGTGTTTATGTGACTTGCCTCCTGGCAAGAAGGCCATTGGCACTAAGTGGGTATACAAGCTGAAGTGTAAACCTGATGGTACAATTGATAGGTATAAGGCTAGGCTTGTTGCAAAGGGTTATGCACAGGAAAGAGGCATTGATTTTGATGAGACCTTTGCACGTACATGCCGTATGACTACTGTTCGGAGCATTTGTGCACTTGCAGCCCATCATGGTTGGAATGTACATCAGTTAGACATTAAAACAACATTTCTGAATGGTGACTTGCATGAAGAAGTGTATGTTTTTCAGCCCCGTGGCTTTGTGCAGAAAGGGCATGTAAACCAGGTTTGCAAGTTAAAGAAGGCATTATATGGTTTAAAGCAAGCACCACGTGCTTGGTATGAGAAGATACATGCCTATCTGATTGCACATGGTTTTGAGAACAGTCCAACTGAAAGCACCTTATATGTTAAACGTGCTAATGATGTACTTCTGATCATTGTTGTATATGTTGATGACATGCTGCTCACTGGTCCTATTGAGACACATATTGCTAATTTTAAAGCTGATTTGCATGCCTCATTTGAGATGTCTGATTTGGGGCATTTGCGTCACTATTTGGGCATTCAGTTTATGCACGTTGATGGTGAAATGGCTTTGTGTCAAATGAAATATATTGACACATTATTGCAGCGTTTTGGCCTTGAAGACTGTAAGCCTATTGCCACTCCTATGGAGACAGGTTTACGATTGAGTCTTCATGATGCTGGAGATGCATTTGATGATGTTCTCTATCAGCAGGCTGTTGGATGCTTGATTTACTTATGCATTACTCGGCCAGATATTCAGTTTGCAGTCTCACAGATGAGCAGGTTTATGCATTGCCTAGGAGTCACGCATTGGAAAGCGGTTAAGCGCATCTTTCGCTACTTGAGTGGTACTCGGCTACTTGGGTTGTTTTATCCCAAGGGGGGATCACTACCGCCAGATTTGCATGCTTTTTCTGACTCAGATTGGGCTGGTTGCTATGACACTCGTGTGTCCACCAGTGGTTTTTGCTTCATGCTTGGTAGCTCATGTATATCTTGGTTGAGCAAGAAGCAGCCTACTGTGGCCACTTCCAGTTGTGAGGCTGAGTATAGGGCAGCTTTCACAGCGACTGTTGGGTGTGTGTGGCTCAGACGCCTTATGGCTGATTTGGGTGTTGGCCAGTCTTCTGCCACCACCATCTTCACTGACAGTCAGAGTGCATTGGCGGTTGCGAGGAACCCTGTGTTCCATGCTCGCACTAAGCACATTGAGGTGCATTATCACTATGTCAGGGAGAGGTTCTCTACTGGGGAGATCAGCTTGGCATATGTGCCCACACAGGAGAACATTGCAGACCTTTTCACGAAGGCTCTTCCTAGGGAGAAGTTTGAAGCTTTCCGCAAAGCTTTGGGCTTACTTCCTTTTGTGGAGTGATCTCCACATAGCTTGGCACTTCCTTATACATGAGTGCCAGCTCCTTGTTCACCGCATCACTCCCAGGGGGGATTTGTATATATATTTAGGTAGTGATGTGTGTGAACACTCTAGGACCGTCGGGGCACTTTTTTCCCTCTTTAGGAGGTTTTTTTCCCCCGGCTTGTATATACGCCTATTGCGCTAATGGGCTACTTATCTTTGTACATTCTCTAGTAATACATTCAGTATTGTGTGTTTGTGCTCCAAGCTTCTTCTTCTTCCTTGTGTTGTTCGCGTGCTTCCGGAGACGTCTATCTCCAACATGAGCATCTGAAGAAGTTTGTGCCTCCTTCTTAACTCACCACTTTCTCCACTACATGCTACTAACTACAAGGCAAGATATTGTATCTTTTACTCATCATGAAGTTTTGACTAAACTTTTTCTTTTCTTATTTTTTCCTTTTTTCCTCTACTTTTCCTTTATCTTTATATTTGGTAAATTTATCCAAGCATGGCTCATATGAAAATGAGCTTGTACATTTATCTTCAACAATAAGCATCCCTTGCAATACCTCAAGATGGTCTAAAAGCCTTTAAAGAGTCATCGACAAAGGGCTTTCGATGATGGGATAATCTTCTAGAGAGAGTTGTTCAAAGAAGTCAAGGTGCATCTAGATTCGGCTGACATTGGTGGAGTGATCGTGGTACGGTCAAATACCACTTACAATGCAAAACAAACGTGCCATGAGCAGGGTGGCTGCCAACCTGAACCCTCCTAATATGCCTCAAAGCTATAGAAAGAGACTTTCAAGGGGAGGGGAAATTGTTACTCAAAATAGGCATATAGTATGAGTAGCCTAGTGTGTTATACATTGTTTTATCAGCTGAGGTTAGTCGCTTTTTCAACTGAGGGGCATGTTGAACAATGCATTGTTGGGGTGTTAATTTATTAATGTATTAATCTGTTTTGGTGTTTTTTTGATATAGCAGCTGAAGGTTCGTGAGGGCGTGAAAGCATGAAAGGGCGGACATCAATAATCCGACTTTAGGGCAGACATCAATAAATCCTATTTATAATTTAGTTTGTAAATAAATCTGCGTAGAAGGTTCTATTGTTAGAAATAGTTAGAAAAATAGGGTTAGAATAAGGGTCATTGTAGACCGCAATTTTTGATATTAAAATCAAAGGCTTTCTACGAAAGTCACCAACTTTTACTTTCGCGCATGCTTTTCGAAGCCGCTCTCATGTAACTACTCTTTTCTACGTAATCAAAAATTCCTATAAATACATGCACTCTGTGGACTGTCGAAACAGAGTGCATGGGGGGAGATTGCACCCAATACAACGTACGGTTTCGTCTCTTCGCGTCTCTATTTCTTCTGTGTGTTTTCTGCATTTGTAACCTCTATGTGCGTGTGAGCAAGATCCTGATAACATAGTGTTTCGATACACATTCAACACAAGGGTCTTCTGTGGAAGGAAGGCATTAGAGTCCTCTTTCATCTCCCAACATGTATCGCTCAAGTATCATTTTAAGCTCTCTTAAGAGAGAGAATGATAACTCATGAGCATTACGTCTCTAGATAGGGTGATAACTCCAAGTCGATAGGTCATGACTTCAATTCCCTATGGCTAAAACATTAGCATGAAAGCCTAAGAAGTAGGCTTTGCCAAATTGGATGGATTTTGTAAAGGATGCAGGCACCGAGTGGTCTATAGAAGAGGAACTTGGGCATTCTCGTACTTGAAAAGGTAGAATAAAAGCATGCGATGCTATGAGAAATTTTCGCAGCAAGGATTCGAGTGTATATTCCATTTGATGCATGGGACTGAGACGTGTAAGCCTTTATATATTTTGGTGGTGATGTGTGCGCACACACTCAAGACAACCATGGCACTTTTCTCCCCCTTTAAGAGATTTTCTCCCCCTATCTTGTATATATGCCTATAGCCCTAATGGATCACTTATCTTTGTACATTCACATTGTTAAACATTCAATATTGTGTTGCGCTTCAAGTTTCTTTTTCTTCCTTGTGCTATTTCAATGCTTGTGTAGACCTCAAACTCCAACAATTGGCATTAGAAAAGGTCACCCCTTCCAGTAGGCCATCGGCCACACCACCCTATCATAGTCTCAGAACAACATAGAAATCGGTGAGAAGACTCAAAATATTGATTTGAGCTCACTTCCACCTCCGAATACACTCGTTCGATGGCTATACAGACAGATTCATCCTTTTGCATCAAACATATACAAAAGTTTCAGTTCGCCATTGCAGGCGCCTCCAAGTCCCCTACAAGCTGAGGACAACTCGATAGGGTGTTTCTCCTCAACTTTTTGAGATTCAAATAATTTCCTACATCACGGCATTTGGCCAAGTACAATGGTTGAAAGCAATGATGTATTTGTCATGTGGGTGTTGAGGAAAATTTGGATGGTACTAATAATCCATTGTGGGCATACATGATCTGCCATGTATTGGTAGCAAAAGGGCTATGGAATATTGTGTATGGTGTTCAAAGACATCCGACTACACATGCAAATACACTTATTGAAGGAGATGCTGATGGTGTTTAAAATGATGATCTTTGATTTCCTCATCTTATTGTGGTTCACGTTGTACTTATTGAAGAGCAAGTTTGTTGGGATGGCATAGATGTGTAGGCACATGCACTGATACCTTTGTCTATCAAACGTGCCATTATCCCTCACATTCGCTCTTGCAAGACAAAGAAAGATCCTTGGGAATCTCTAAGAACATAACCAAGCAAAAAATGAGGCTCGTGTTCCTTACCTCCAAAAATAATCGGAGAGTGAGCATATGAAAGAAAGAGATTCATTGGACATATTCTGGGTACAGATCAACCCTTTAAAGGATTAGTTGATTTTTGATGATCAAATCTTGCAAGATAGTTAACTTTTCTAGACTATTCTTAATGATCATTGAGATTCATATCATATTTTTGCTTCTACTCTTTGGTCGATGATGAGAGGTAATCCAAAAGCCTCGATATTTGAGGAGTTATCTCTGTTTTTTTACAAGAAGATCAATCGAGGTAGAAATGTCAATTGTGCATGTTGCGGATCAAGGTTTCTTATCTAGTCAAACGGGCAAATGTAAATGGAGCAAGAAGCATTCTAACGTGGACACTTCTAGTTGCGAGGTTGCGTACAAGGGAGCACACCATCTTTAGTGACACTTAGAGCACATTGGCAGTTGCAAAGAATGATGTGTTCCATGATCCCACACATCACAGTGAATGTAATATTGTCGTTATGTGAGGAAAGAGTCTCTATTGGAGAGATCTGTTTGGCTTATGTGCCCACACACCATAATGTCGAAGACTTTTTAACAAAGGCTCTGCCTAGGGAGAATTATGAAGCTTTTCCCAAAGCTTTGGGCTTAGTTGCTCTTGTGGATTGGTTTCTTCCTACATAGCTTGGCACATCCTTATACATGAGTGCCAGCTCCTTGTTCAACTCGTCCTTCCAGAGGGGGAAGGGGGTTTGTTGTTTTATTTCTATAGTCATGCATGTGAACATACGTAAGATCGTCAGTGCACATTTTTCCCTCTATAGGAGATATCTTTTCCCCATACCTTTCTCGGCCTTTTGGCTAAGATCAAGTGTAGTATCTGTTCTTATCAGTTTAATATCTGATACGTGGTCCATCGGACCACTATGATATTAACCTAATTTCTTTCACGGGGGCAGCCCCCTCCCGGCAGCTTGCTGCCAGGGGGCTGCGCGCATCGCCTCTGTATTGCACTGCCTCAGAGGCCTGGCGCACCCCCCCACCCAATCAATCAACATCAACACAATCGGACCTTGAGTTCCAACACTCCACCCCCTCTCGAGTCTGTCGTCCTTGACAGACCCTTGTTGTAATGGTTGTTCCAGGTAGTGTTTCGAGAGGTAGTGTCCATTCGGTAGGAACTGCAGCCGTCGCTCTTCCAAATGTAGCAGGGTTGGTTGTCGGTTTCTTCATTTATCACTACGAGTCTTTTCAATTTGTAGTCCTTTGGTATGTGCTTCGTCGTTAAATGCTAGCACGATTGTGTCGTTGTGAGTCTCTGTTGATGTCCTCTAGATCTTCCAAAATTGATGGTCATAGTAGTCATGCCAAGTACTCATAACTTATAACGGATGATGGGTAAGTGTGTGCGTGCATGGGTTGAGGAAAATATGTGCCTTGTGCATGGCCTTGTAATGTAGCCCTATGCATGCTTACGTGGAAAATGCATTGGAAGAAGTATGGTGCAAAAATTGGGGTCTTGAGCTAAGTGCTCAAGGGTATTCCGATGAAGAGGTTTCCTAAGCTATCATGGTTATGGTGTTTCCAGAATAAAGATACTTACCATGGAGAAGGTCGATCGATGTTCATCTCTTCGTGTTGTACACTCGGCCTTTGGGATGGAACATTGTTGATGAATGTCCATGTTGATGGTCCACTGATGAGATCTTTTGAGTGGTTGATCCTCTCTCCTCTTTTCAAAGCAACATTTGCCAAATACTGAGAATTGAATTTCTTTATATTCCTTGGCAAACAACATTCGGTAACTACACCAAGCTTAGTTTCACATATTCTCTTTAGCTCACCATACGCAGGAGTCTTCTCCTCCAGAAGTACCCTTTGCAGATATCTCCTTGGATGCTCTCGTACATGAAGTAGTTAAGCATCACTCAAGTTGCAGACCTTCAAGCTCTTCATTCCTACCATGGTAAGAGGAAATCATAGTTGTAGATGCCATGTTCATGCCAAGTGCTTGCCATCTACCAGATAAGGCAGCAATAATATCATCTGCTAGCCGAGACACACTTCTATCCAAATTGATAAATGCCTAGTAATCAACAATTCCACCTTCAACTAAGCATGACTCATTCATGTTTCATAAGCCAAACCTAGGAACAACTTCTCTCTCACTTTTTTTCTTTCTTTCTTTCTTTCTTTCTTTTTTTTTTCGAGGAACAATGTCACAAAACAAGAAGATAGACGTTAGTATCAATAAAACTAGTTGACCTGTGTCCATGTGCTCTTGTGCCTGGGATTCTCAAATGTGTCTATGCATGGCCATGTAATAGGGCCCTGTATCAATGCATACTTTGGAAGTGCATGCCCTGAATGGTGCAAAAGACAGGGTTGTGCAAGAAGCACATGGTTGTCGCGCGTCGAGGCTTTTGATGTTACTTGTAGTTGTTGATGCTGGCTTTGGTGGAGGTATCCATTGGATCTCGAAATGATGTAATCCTCCTTATTAGGGTCCATTTTAGAACAACATTTGGCACTATAGAGATTACTTCAGGCATCTTCCTCTTTGGATGCTTTCTGAACTGTGGTATCCAGTGTGGTTGGCACTTTGGTTCGGTGGAGGCTACTTGTACTTTTGGCTTCCAAACCCATATCCTTTTTGCACGTCTTCCTACTATTGTTGAAGAGCTGATTTGATTTTCATTTGGTCTCTGTACGTGGTTCTTACCCTTTTCTCTTTTTGGCTTCTTTGTTGAGACCTTTCGCATGTGGGAGAACATAGGTTGTTGTGGATGTAAGAGCTTCTTAGGTACCCACATCTGTAATCACCCTTGGTGAGTCGCAGCAAATTTCTTAGGCACCCAAACTTGTCGAATATCTTGTGGTTGAGTTTGTCGTAGCTTCTACATTCGTCTTCTGGCCAAGTGGGAGTTCCTAGAGGGGAATTTTGGGGTTAAGGCCGGTGGTTGCTCTCCTTTTTGTACCCAAATCTGCTTCATGCTCGGTACTAATTTCCTTTGGAAATCTCGTTGTCTATTTGATATAGCAATTGTTATGTTCGGTTGTGCTTGCTTTGTTGGTTGAGTTGTAGTGGCGGCATTAGTCTTTGCCCCAGAGGAGGAGTCCGCTTGTATTTGAGCCTGTTCTTCCATGATTGAGTTCTCCTGTGACATAGAGCTTTTGACACATACAACATCTCTTTTGCTAAGATTAGTCCTAGGAGAACTACAAGATGTGACATCTGGATTTGTGAGCATGCCATTTTCTAGTTCTAATGTAAAGCATTGTCCCTGGACCCAAACTTGAAGAAGTTGACTTCTTAGGTTCAAGTTGACTGCATTGTCATAAATCCAATCTTGTCCTAAGACAAGTGGTTCTGTAAGGTTCTCATCTTGACTCACTAGCACTTTGACTTTCATTGGAACATCTTGAAGGTAGATGGGAAGTTCCACCTCGCCCAAACAAGGGGTTTCCACACCTCCCAATCCTATGAGATAAGCTTCTATGGGATTGATGTTAAACTGCAAGTCTTGGTAGTAGGAAAGTCTAACTGCACTACTTGCTGCCCCTGAGTCAATCAATGCTTTCACAGTCCTTGCACCGTTTCCTTGTCCTATCTCTATGGTCACAAATGGACATCGGTCAATGACTTGAGAAGTTGTAATGCCTGATTTTTGCCACATATCCATGTGATTATTTTGGAGCTTTTGAGTTGACATCTAGGCCTAGTTGCCTTAACTTATTTCACCTTATGCGCTCTCTAGCCTCTGCTTGTGCTTCTTCCCTCACCCTTAACTCCTCTTCTTTTCGCTTCTTGGCAGTGTTGAGTCTCCTAAGCATATCCTCAGTAAGAGGTTCTTGATATAGCTTGACTCTACAACCACTAATATAGTTTGGCAAGATATCACCTTCTAAAGTAGCCAATTGAACCGCACCGCTAGTGGAAATTCTATTAATGATCATGGGTCCATATCCTCATTTTTCCAACTTACGGGCATGTTGTTTTAGTGTGTAAACCAACACTAGATCTCACTCTTTTAGTCCCTTATCCTTAATGTGTGCATCGAAGTATGCCTTTTGCCTTTTCTTTGCAGCGTAGATGCTGGCTGCCGCTCGTAGCCTCGTCTCACCTAAGCGTTCTAGATCAAAGATCCTGGAGGACAACTCATGTCCATTCCACTCATGCTCTTGTGCTACCCTTAAGGCTGAGATGAGGAAGTCCAATGGTAGAACAGCATTCTGCCCGAAGACCATCTGAAATGGGGTGGCATTCAGTACCATTTTATAGGCAACTCAATAAGCCCAAACAGCATGATGAAGCTATTTATCCCAATCAGAGCGTTTATTATTTACCAGTTTTGTCAATACGTTACAAAGGATCTTATTAGTGCTCTCGACTTGTCCGTTAGCTTGTGGGTGATAAGGGGCAGACTTCTTATGTATCACCAAGAATTCTTGGAGAAGATTTTCAATGACCTCATTCAAGAAGTGTGTGCCTCTATCGCTAACTAGCTCTATTGGTAGCCCAAATCTCGTGAACACATTCTCGAATAAGAACTTAGCCGTAGTCTGAGCATCATTCTTTTTTGTGGCTTTGACTTCTACCCAATTTGTAAGGTAATCAGTGGCTACAATAATGTACTCTGCATGGGAGTTTCGAGTTGGGGGGTTAATAGGACCTATGAAGTCTATACCCCACTTTGAAATGCACATCCTCCCATCATTGGTCTCAAAGGCATCTCATCTTTTCTAACTGGATATTGTGCCTGTTGGCATGTGTTGCATTTCTTCACATAGGTATGTGCATCCATATGAAGAGTTTGCCACCAAAGTCCTGAGAAAAGAATGGTCTTGATTACTCGGTCAGGACCAAAATGTCCACCTGCAACACTACTATGTGTAGTCTCTAAGACTTTCAGATAGTCTGATTCATGAACGCACAGTCTTAAGTAACCATCTTTGCCTCTTTGATATAGGTTGTCTCCTACCAAGGCATAGCCTTGAGCCTCTTGCTCCATGCTTCGTCTTCTTGCTAGACTAGCCTCTTTGGGTAATCTTCCCGACCTCATAAAATCTACCAATGGAGCACTCCAATCTGGAATTAATGACACTTGATAAAGGGTCGCATGCTCCACTGGGGGTCTCTCTCTGCACCTTGGACAATTCTTAATCCACTCATGTATTTCTTTGTCCATGCTAGGCCAATACACTCCTAAACGCTTCACTTTCTGCACTGTTCGTAGTTTAGAATAGTGATTTCCTAGCAATCCTTCATGAGCTTACTGCAACCAACTACTATGTTCATCATCCTCGACACAACAAGCTAATACACCCTCAGTATCTTGTTTGTACATGCTTCCTACCAATATGTGATATTTTTGTGATTTTACAATTTCTTCTTGTGATGTTTTCACATTCTTATTTGCAGGGCCGAAGGTTAGGACTGGTACCAACTTATTTGCCCATTTAGGAACATCTTCTAAATTGAACAGATAAGCATCGGGTAATTTGTCAGACACTCCTTGCGGTGACTCTCCTGAAGTGATGCGAGAAAGGTGATCTGCCCGAAGGTGGGTTCTATCTTTCCTGACAACAACTTCAAAGTCATATTCCATGAGTAAGAGTATTGGTGCTGTGCACAAACGTTTCTTCAGTTCATTGAAAGAATTCTGGCATTCGTCGTTCCACTCAAAATTAGACAACAAGGCATAAAGGGGTCTAGCTATGATCGCGTACATGTGGATAAACCTACGGTAATATCCACAACGGCCCATAGGGGCTTGTACCACTTTAACACTCCTTGGCCGTGGCAGCTCTGCTATGGCTCGTACCTTATCTTCATCTGTTGAGATTCCATTCTTAGAAACAATATGACCTAAGATTTTACCTTGACGCACCATGAACACACTTTTCTGGGTTCAGACACACTCGATATTCTCTACACTTGTTAAAGATTTGTCTGAGTTCAGGGATGTGAAATCTTCTTTCTTGGGAATGAGCACATAAATCATCCACATATACTTCTAAGCTCTTTCACAAGAACTCTTTGAAGACATGACACATGAGCCGTTGGAATGTTGCAGGTGCATTTGTGAGCCCGAATGGCATAACACGAAATGCAAAGATTCCCCACTCTGTGGCAAAAGCTATTTTGTGTTGATCTTCTGGGGCAATGGCTACTTGATTGTAACCTAAAAATCCATCAAGGAAGCTATAAACTTCCTTGCCTGCAACACGCTCCAATAGCTGTTCTGTGATTGGAGGTGGATAACTATCTCTGATCGTAGTGGCATTAACTTTTTTAAGGTTAATACACACTCGCAACTTCCCGTTCTTCTTGGGTACCACTACAACGGGGGACACCCATTCAGTATGCTCAATCTCATAGATGAATCCAGCTTCAATCAGCCTATCAATTTCTTCTTTTATTTTGGCTGCATATGTATCATATATGTGTAGGGCTTCTGTTTGGTGGGCTTGGCATCAAGAGTCATGGGGATAGTATGAGAACAAATTCTTGGATCTACCCCTTTCAAGTCTCTATAGTGCCATGCAAACACATCCCTATATTCCCTTAATAGAGCGACGAGCTCCATTTTTTCTCTTGCACTTAGGTCATCTCCTATGTATGCGCATCTCTCTTCGTTTTCTTCAATTGTCACTACAATTTTCTTGGTCTTTTCTTTATTATCATATGATTCTCCTATGATGGCCTCTCTCTTAGGCATGCGTACCAAAATTTTGCGGTCGTCAACTTCATATTTCTTGAAGTTTTCTGGTACTTCAAACAATGATTCCTCCTCTTCTGGTTTCACTGCTTCTCTTTTCTTTTTCTTTTGACTGCTCTGAGTTAAAGCAACTATCCATCACAATGGACTCTAGATCATCGTCATTCTCTTCTTCTTCTATGACATCACTAGGGTCACATTCTTCTAGCAAGGGCTGACACATGAACACTGAAATATCATAACCCTCCTCATCACAATGAGGTGTCCATTGTTCTTCATTAACAACAATGTCCATGGTAGCTAAGATTTCTGGCCAGCCATGAGGCTCAAATTCCTCATCTGGAAAGATCATCGGTGTATAAGCTAGGTCTTTAATTGGCCTATCTCCTGGTGAAGTTCCTTCTTCTCGCACCTTCAAGCGTTTTTACTCTTCCTCTGTGACCTTGCACATCCACAAATGAGTATCTTCATGCAGCCATGATGGATCAGGTGAACTTTCAGAATGCACACAGATTGAATCTTCTTTTGCTTTGTGGATAGGATTCCACTGTAGGGGTGGTACATCTCTGAAGGAGTAATCCTTCAAATTGACCTTGGTGGTGACCCCTAAGTGCTGCAAGTACAAGGAGTTGGTTCCCCAATCCTATACTATTTGCAATTGTTGTAGGAAGGGTCTTCCTAGGATCATCTCATAGACATTATTTTTCTCAAAGTCACATATAGCAAATGTGTGCTCAAACTCTACACCACAAGTGGTTAGAGTTATCCCTTCTAGCAATCCTAGAGGTCTTTCAAAATGACCATCAGCCATTTGAAGCTTCATTCTAGTTGGTCTTAATGTGGGCTTGCCCCATTGCTTCCACAAGGAGGTGGTCGCAATAGCAACACCAGCACCTGAATCTATGATTGCTTTGGTTGTGTAACCTTGGTAGGTGATTGGAAGATAAGTATTACCTTCTTCACCCTCACACATGTCCCCTATTTTGTCTAGAGGTATCTCTGGTACTTTTTGTTTAGAGCCTGCTTTTGGCATTTTGGAATCAAGTTCTGGAACTTGATCCTTCACATGATTCCAAAGCTCAGGTTTTGCTTTGAGCAGCTCTTCTACAGTGAGATGACACTGAACCTTAGTGTTCTTCATGACATTAGTGTTCCTTGGAACCACTGAGTCTTCATTTCTTACTAGTATTGTGGGAGCTCTAATCTGGAGAGATTCAGATTCCCATGGGCCTGGAAATTGAGGCAGTTCTTCTAGGGTATTAGATTCAAAATCTAATCTTTCATCTTCTTGTTGTTCTGCTTCATCTCCGTAAATAGATGGAATGTCTTGGGGAAATTGATCATGAAGATCATCAATCTCAAGAATAGGAGGGGAGTTATTGTTCTCCTTGGCCCATTTCTCCTCTTGTATTTCTCGCAAGAACTCTTGAGAGTGCTCCTGAATTGAAGGAGGTATTCCAGCATCCGTGGAATTTGAAACATAAGCTCCCATTGGTGGTGAGCTTCTTCTCTCAATAACTGGTTGAGCCTGTGGAGGTAAAGAAACTTGTGGTTTGTTTATCAATTGCTCTAATCTTTCTAGTAAGCCCTGGAAATGCAAATCCGATTTGACAGAGTTTGTCTGATTGAACTTTTGACTAGTCTCCAGTATAGCTTGAGCTTGTTCTACCATTTTCATGCACATTTTCATCCGTTCAATCTCTAAGTCCGCTCTAGGGTAACTCTTGTCTAGATTTGCAGTTGTAGGCCCTTCTTGAAGTCGAGCTTGGTAGGCCTTGAACATCATGTCCAAGCCTTCTGGGGTTGGATCTGCAAGAACAGAACCTGGTTGTGGTCTATTTACAATGGGTGGTGGGGTGGGATGAGATGGAGTGGATAGAGTTTGGGCATGCGAGGGGTTTTGAGATGCAATGTCTTCTATTTTTGTTTTTGCGTCTTTCAAGCTTTCTTCTAGTTCCCATAACTTTTTATTCCACTTGCGATTGGCCTTCTCTCTGGTATCCTTCCATGTTCTTGTTTTTCGCTTGCTAGGTTCTCTCGATTCACTCGACTCCGATTGCTCTGCTGGTTTATCTTGTTTTAATGCTTGTGCCCTAGTAACGGCCTGTACAAGTGCCACATTACTGCTACTGGCACTTGATTCCGCCACTAAGCCTACCACATTAATGGGTGTAATCTTCGGCACACTAGAGGGGTTTCTTGGACAATCTCTGGGGAGATGGTCTTTGCCACAATCAGCACAAAAAGCTTCTATTGTGATAGCCTGTCCTTGACTCGGAGATGGTGGGTGGGGACAATCACGAAGGAAATGGTCACCCTGGCATCTGAAACATGGTCCTCTAGGGGCTTCTGGTCTTACTTGTCTCAATTGGGGCCTAGGGTTAGCATTTTCCTACATGACATTGGAGTATTCTGGCTCCCAATTTTGTTCCATAGGTGGTGCCTCATATTGATACGGGTAAATTTCACTATGCTCAGGCGACTCAGTGTAATAAGCATATGGACTACCTTCATGGGAGTAGTCTGAACTATGAGCATCAGAGTCATGATCTGGTATCAATGGGGTTAGTGGCACCAATGCTCTATTTGGATTTTCCTCTCCCACAGCATACTTGACTGGAATACGTTGGCAAGAGCTGGTGGTTGGTTTCCGAAGACTGGTTGTGGCCTATATTGTGCCTGATATTGCTGTTGTGGTCGATAATATGGTTGTTGGTATTGGTTCTGATACCTACCTTGTTGGTAAGGTTGCTGATAAGTTTGTCTAACTGCCTGCCTATTGTAAGGACAATCTTGAGCTGTGTGGTTTGTGTATTTTCTCTCAATAGTGCAATATGGAACATTCCTTTCTCTAATGTTTTGGTTTTGCATTGGGCATACATTAGCCATGTGGTCGCCTCCGCAAGTATAACACCGATTCAATGGAGTGACTCTCTGTGTTTGTCTATTTTATCTATCTTGGCAACTTGCTCAGCTATCTCCTCTATTTCCGTGGAGATTTTTGATGTATGACTAGTAGAACTATCCGAATCCTTATAGAGTTTGGACAATCCTAACTCCTCACCCAAGTTATCTTCTATGTCAATGCACGTCCGCACACACTCTTCTATGGATCTAGGCTCTTTCAAGTACACATATGATCTTAACTTTGTGCTCAATAAGCCATCTAAGAACAAAGCCACTTGTTTGGCTGGTGTGGGTAACTCTGGAGTAGGGCATCTTTCTAGGTACTGTCTGAACCTTCTACCTGCTAGTCGCACTGTTTCTTGGGGTGTCTGCTTGAAACTGTGGATCAAGGATGATGTGTTATGCCTGATACCACTCTTGGAAAATTCTACAATGAATTCGTCTAGCAGTTGACCTATGTCACGATAGTTGCCACTACTCAGTGGTTGAAACCAAGCTAAGGCAGTGCCCTTAAGAGTCAAACCAAATGCCTCATACTGGGTGAACAAGTCCTCAAACTGCTCAGCTCTTAACACTTGTTTGAACTCGGCCACATGATCATAAGGATCTCCTAACCCGTCAAAATAATTCTTCATTGCCTTGATCACTTGAGTGGGTCTAAGGGTTCTTGTGTTCCCTCGGGGTCTAGGCAATGGAAAATCATGTTCATATCTTTGTTGCCTATGTGCTTGATGTCTCTCTCTTTCAGGTCTTTCATTTTCGAATCCTGACCTATTCCTGCCCACGGTGTGTGCAAAACTTACCTTAGGTCTCTCTCTAGTTCTTTCTCTCTGGGCTTCATGAGCGTGGGATGATCCTACTCCTTGCAGGCCATGGGAAACATTGGATCTTGGTGGATGGAAAATCAATTCACTCTTCCAAGCATATGCATGTCTATCATGTTTTGTTACTAAGAAATTTTTCTCTGATGTGTTATCCAGGTAGACCACTTTGCCTGGTGTCTCTGGATCCTTGAACTCATAGATGATGACTATGCCCAATTGGCTAGGTTGATCTGGCTTGAATCTCCAAAAGGCTTCCTCTGTTTCTCTATTCAAGAATAGTTCTATGCTTTTGTTGTCTTGAGGGATCCAATCCGGAGTGATCACTCGGGTCAAAACTGACTTACCTCTAGGAGTCTAGGGTCCTTGTCCTACATTTCCTTGATCTAGGTCTCCTATTTCATTCTCAGGAATGACATTTCCAAACTCATCAGTCCTATCTGGTAGGTTGGTGACCACATACATGGTTCCTTCCTTATCAATGTATGAACCCTCTTCGAACTTGACCACCGGGTGTTCAAGTCCAAAGGGTTGAACTAGATTTTTGAGTTGGACCACTCATCGCCTCAGGCCATCCTCATAGATGCGAGCACCTAATCGGTTGGTCTGAATATATTCCAACTGTGTCTTATAGGGACCTTCTGGTGTTTGTAAATAATCAGTTCCTGAGCCACCTACAAGTTTCCCCATGCTAAAAGACATTTTTGAATCACTTGTGTCTGAACTTAGTCTGTAAGGATGACCACTTAGTTGTTGTGCCCAAGACTTAGCTGTATGGTTGACACTAGCCTTTGAAGATCTAATGCTTTGTTTATCCTTGCCTAGATGTCTACCAGACCTCAGGTTCATAAGCTTTGTCTTCTAGTCCCAAAATTCCCCTTTGTATTGCTCAAAATCCCTTGGGCCCCCCTTGGTTTCCTAGTCCCATCGGAGGGTCAACTTCAAAATATCCTATTGCTCAAAATATCCTTGGGGCCCCATTGCTCAGAAAATGGACTTTGTATGAAAAAGTTATGTCAAATCAGGCTCATGGGGCTCAAAACAGGCAAACAAGACCTTTTGGAAAAAATCGCGATTTTGTGAACTTCAAGAGAATCGCGATTTTGTGAACTTCAAGAGAATCGCGATTTTGTGAGCTTCAAGAGAATCATGATGCTATGAAATCAGAGAATCACGATTTTGTACCTTGAGAATTGTGTTTTCACAAAATCGTGTTCTTGGCTGAAAATCGTGATTTGTGAGAATTGCGTTTTGAGCAGAGAATCATGTTTTTGAGAATCGCGATTTTGAGCAGAGAATCGTGTTTTCACAAAATCGTGATTTCACAAAATCGTGTTTTGAAACTTGTGTTTTTGCTGAAAATCATGATTTGTGAGAAGTTTTGGGAGGTGATGAGGATTGATAGAGTTGCACTATGGAAGGAAATCTCAGTCTCCACCATCATTGCCCTTTTGTCCTCAGCATCTCCAACCTGTTTCTCATGATGGATCCAATGGCCTCATGCCTTTTGTAGAGTAGTTTCCTGATTCTTTGAGGGATGGGTACGTAATAAGAGAAGTGCTCAAGAACATGGTACCCATTATCCCTTATAATCTTCATCCTACAAATGAAAATGAGGCCAACCAATCTGGTGAGTATGCCAATCAATAGACACTTGAAACACAATGGATCTGCGATCGTATATGATCAGAGCTATGAGTACTCTTGCCAACATCTCTTAACTATATCTGCACATGCTCTATACAACTTGAAACATTCGCCATTCTCATTGGATTGCTTGTTAGTGAAGGCGAAACCCATAGAGAGCAATAAGCAGTGAATGCAAATTAAAGAGGTAAGAGTAGGACTTCTTTTTCATTGCCATTCCCAATGTGACCTTCAGAGAAGCTTCTATCCACAACCTTGTAAACCATGAAAATATCAAGAGCCTAGTGTGGCGAGGAAGTTGCAAGAAGCTATCATCCCCAAATATATAATGGACAATGACCAACAAGATGAAGAACCAATGGTGGATAGCATTGGCAATAGAAACATATCGAGATATGCAGAAACAACTCAAAGAGGATGTACTTGATCGTGAGGTAATCTGCAAGCTCTCCATAGTCACTACCATGGATTCACTATCATCATCTCTTCCCTCATATGTTCATATTTGGATATAGAGGCCCAAAAATACATCGAGGTGTGGAGGAGATCGAATTCTTACCGACTTCAAGTGGCGGAGATCAAATGAATTTTCAATCCAGGTAACATCTACCCAAACGAGGTGTATGATGACATGTCTCTAAGAAGGCATGGAGCTCAAAACGGAGCTCACAAGGATGATAAACATCCTGTTCCCACACCAGAATGGAGACCAACAAGCACACAAAGAAAGAGCAGGCAAATGAACCCCAATTAGCTATATATGGACATAGGGCACTTGAAAAACACCATGAAAACCCCAAATTAAGTAGGAGATTAAAGAAAAGTGCTCAAGAAAGAGAATGCACGGAATTCCACTCATTCCTCTTCAAAAAGGTGAGAAGAGGCTAGGGCCTTTTTAAAGTCGAAAGAGAAACCCCTTTCCCACTTATCTTTCCTAAAAGTCTAAAGAATAGCTTTGTGTGCTCATAACGCATGCCCATCGAGCTCGAGAAAATGATACAAAATTGAAGGAGGTTGGACTAACACTCCACAGGCTCGAGGACTCCTTGGCCATTGCGAACGTGGAGTGGTTTTGGAGAGAATGGACTTTTCCATTGATAGATTACATAGAAAGCTCAGAGATCTACGCATATCTTGAGAAATAGAAATAGATGCCTCTTGTATCCACATTCCTCTCGATAGAGTATCTATCTATCTATCTATCTATCTATCTATCTATCTATCGATGGAGCATGCCAAAGAATGAAACTCCTCCATATTCCTCTCGATAGATATAGATATAGTTGTAGAAGGAAAGGGATCCCAAAGGTAGTCACCGTAAGCCTTACCATGCCCTGCCATTGATTTGAGGTAGCAAAGAAAAGGAGATGATGGACTTCCCCAGGCACCACCTTTGATTCCACTTGGTTTTGATTTCGATGTTGATTTTCGATGTTGATTTCGATGTTGATTTTGGATGACTTGTGAGCGGTGTTGGAAGCATATAATGGAATGGCAAGTGAAGCGGAAGTAATATGCAAAAGGGCCACGCATCTATTTTGTTTGACACACATCTATTCCACCATCGACTTGCATAAATTGAATGCCCAAATAATTATGCAAATGCCTCAAATTTGATATCTCAAATAAGGCATGCAAATCAACATTGAAATCATCAATATGCTTGTCAGTAGGACAAGTGAGCAGCATGTCATCAACATAGACAACAATGATCAAAAGCACATCATTTGCACGCTCTAACATATAAGGTGCCCTTTGTGTTCTCAAAACCATGTGCAATCAAGTAGGCATGTATATTTTCATACTGAGTATGTGGTGCTTGCCTCAAACCATATAATGCCTTTTTCAACCTGCATACTTTGTTTTCATGCCCTTTCTACATAAAACTATGGGGCTGAAATACATACACTTCTTCATGTAAATCACCATTCAGAAATATAGTTTTAATGTCCAACTGATGTACATTCCAACCATGATGAGCTGCAAGTGCATAAGTGCTATGAACAGTAGTCGTTCGGCATGTGGATGCAAAGGTCTCATGATCAATGCCTCTTTCATTAGCATAACCTTTTGCAAAAAACATAGCCTTATACTTGTCAATTGTCCCATCAGGCTTACATTTTAGCTTGCATACACATTTAGTGCCAATGGCCTTTTTGCTTGGACGCAAAATCACATAAAGACCATATACCATTCTTCATAATAACATCATATTCTAGTTGCATAGAAATCCAATTATCATCACGAAGACTAAAGGCAACCATTGCATAGCAATCTGATGCAAAAGAAGCACTATGAGATTCTGAACGAGTACCATATCACAAAGATGCATCTAATTTTCTATCTCGCAAAGTTTGCACCACCCATTTAGGCATAGTTTTTGCCTCCTCTATATGAGCCCTCTCAACAACAAGTGCATCATGTAAATCTGCCTCACAAGTGGAATAATCTGTGTCATCATGTGAACCCTTCAAAGGCCAAGAAATTAGCTCATTTGGATCAGCACTTGATTATCCACCTCTAAAAAAAGGCACCAAAGTGTTATACACGTCTTCGGAGCTAATTAGTGTCTCCTTACATGAAAATAATGGTTGAATTGCATTTTCTATTAAAACAACATCACGACTAACCAAAATGCATTTAGTCTATGGATGATAGAGGTGATAGACTTTGCTTTCATAATTGTACCCAACAAAAGCACATTTTAATGCTTTATCATATGTCAGACAACCAAAGACATGTAGATGAGAAATAGATGGCTTGCAACCATGGCAAGCCTCATGTGGGGTGATAGAATGCAATGGTTTGGTGGGATACCTATTAAGTACATATGTTTCATACATAACAACCTCAAGCCAGAAGCTATGTGGTAAAGCTTGAATTTCCACCATTTACCTTGCCACTCTATGAGCGATAATTATAAACAGGTAGTAGCTCGAATGGAACCATCTTTGGGGAAGGAGGAATGTTGCATTTTGCCCAAAATAAAGCCTTTACATACATATTTACCGAGTGCCTCAAGTGTCAGTAGAGAGAATACCATTTCAGATTTTTGCACGCATAGCAAACTAGCAAAATTCAAATGACTAAAGCATGCATGCCAAAGCTTTGCATCTTACATAGCTTGCGAATCTTGAACTGCACATGTCAAATTATTCATGGATTTTTCATAATCTAGGAGCTTATACAACCCATGACATAAAATGCTAGAAGCAATAATGACATCATCATTTGACAGGTCATGAATCATACATTTGTCATCAATCAATTTCACAAGGAACCTGATCTTTATTAATGTTGAAAAAAATAAACAATTTTTTCTTGAGCACAAACAAAGCATCTGACAATGTGTGAGAACTACCATTAGCAGTACTCAAAATGATCTTATCAACTCCCATTATAGGATAAGAGGAGTTGTTAGCTCATGCGATAGTATTGACAAGCTTCAGTGAAGTGAAAAAATTGTGCAGCGAGGTAATATGTTTGGTTGCCCCACTATCAAAGTATCAAACATCTCATTCTACTCGAGACGTGGATTGCTCATGAGAAGAGTCATAATTGCAAACATTAGTGAACACCCATCTTCATTTTGCACAAGATTACCAGACTCTGTTTTAGGTGTAGAGGCATCTACAAGAACCTTTTCAGCATCTTTCTTCTTTTCCTCTTTTGCAGCCAGTTTTGGAAAACTCTTTAGGACATGATCATTTCCTTTACATTATTTGCCAAATAATTTTTTCTTTTCTATTTTCTTTTCGTCTTTGTCTTCCCTTTTTTAGTGTGAAAAACTAACAGATTTTTGCTTACTAGTAGATGAGCTCCATTTACATTTGCCCTTCTGGCTAGCTAAGAAAGTTTGATCTCCTACATGCATGATGGGCTTGTTCTACTTGAAATATTCTTCTTGCAAAAGAACAGAGATCACTAACTCCTCAAATATTGGAGGATTTGGATTGCCTTTCATCGTCAACCAAAGAGTAGAATCAAAACTCTTATATGAACCTCGAAGACCATTCAAAACAATCTACACAAATGAACTGTTTTGGCAAAACTTCATCGACAAAAATCAATTGCTCCTTCAAATCTTTGATCTTTTTCAAAAAACTGTTCATAGAACCTCTGTCATTCATATGCTCACTCTCTAATTGTTTTCAGAGGTAAGCAATATGAGCCTCATTCCTTGCCTAGTACGAAGTGGTAAGTATATCCCAAGCATCCTTTGCTCTTCTACAAGAGCGAATATAAGGGATAATGATGGCACGTTTGATAGACAAGGCTATCAATGGATGTGCCTAAGCATTTCTCCCATCCCTGCCAAGTTGCTCTATAGTAGGTGTAGTAGGAACCAAAGCACGCACCTCTCTAGATTTTTAGTCCGTTAATTTTGTATGTTGAGCTAAGATTCCTTGTTCTTTTGTGTTAAGAGTCGAATCTCTCTCTTTCTTGTTGACTCACTCAGAGTAGTGTGTAACTCAATAGTTCCACTTTGGGGCACATATAGAAGAAATTTTGTCTTTATGTGCTTCTTTTATTTGCCATATAGACACATTGTTTAAGATAATATGAGCCAAACAAGATCAAACTGTGAAGTAGGATGATCATTTGGAACTGAAGATCTTGTAGTAGTGGTTCATTGGACGATAGTTGCATGTCCCATAATAAATAATTGTCATGGACAAAGGAAACCATCTTGAACCTTAGATTCCATGTGACCTATATCTCATTATTGGTTTAGAATTTGGAGAAACTAATACTTCCATTGTGTTCTAAATGTCCCAAAACCCTAAGATTGATTGTTGACTTGCTTAATTATGATATCCATAGGTCATCAATTCATAACCACCATTGATGAACCACCCTTGAAAACTTATATGAGGAGGGGTTGGCCATATGATACTCAGTCTTGCCAATGAAAGTCTTGGGAGGTCAAGGAGTCGTAATCACCAAGTAAGTACTTTCAAGTTCCAGTTCAAGTTGTAGTCTTTTCTCTTGCTCTAGTCTTGTCTAGTCTTGTAGCTTGGACATCCTTTCTTGTCCTATTGTAATCTCATAGTATGAGATCCTTTCCATTTATTCCTTATATCTAGCGCATCTAATTGAAGGGAGTTCTTGTAATCAAGAGAACTTGCTTCATACCTATGGTCCCTGTTTGTGGGATCTTTTGTATCATCTTTAGGTGAGTTATCTACACCTATCAGTCCCACGTTGTGGGACTTCTCATATTAGTTATATATTCTTGTATTATTTTCCTATGTGGGTGATCTCGTAATTGAAAGTGTAATTCTAAAATCTTGTCTAGTCTAGTTAGAGGGCACAATCCAGTGCTTCCCTAAAAATTTGGCAAGACTAACTTCTATCCAAGACCAGACATCATGGAGAATGCTTATGAATAGATTTTTAAGCAAAAAGCAAAGAAGCTCTCTCATCCTCCCCCGCCAGTGCACTCAATATCACGACATCACTACGTCTGCTCGATTCTGTCAAAATTAGAAAGGGATCTCTCTAGGAGGGATGGAATCCAAACATGCCACACCAACCCCTTATCGATATGCACACACATATCTACTCATGGAGAGGAGGTGCTAAGCATACATCACACCTCAAGTCTCCGTGAGGAGATGGACAATGGATCCAGCCACGACACAAGATCATAAAGCATAACTCATAAGATTGTGATAGGGCGCCTAAGCTTTGGGGCTTCGTGGCATCCATCGGATGAAAAGGCAGAGGTGGCACCTCGAAGATGGATGATTCACCGCAAGATCATGATTGAGATGATTGCCTTCAAACCAATACCAAAGGGAGGAACTTCTGTAGCTTCAGAGAGTGATAATGTTCGATTGAGGGTTGAAGCATGCTATGTTTACCTTGACTCCACATGTCATGGGAGATTGATGGTAAGAAAATACGTATGGTTTCATGGTATAAGCATCCCTTGCAATCGCTCAAGATGGTCTAAAAGCCCATAAAGAGTCATGGACAAAGGGCTTTCGATGATGGGATAATCTTCTAGAGAGAGTTGTTCAAAGAAGTCAAGCTGCATCTAGATTCGGTTGGCATTGGTAGAGTGATCGTGGTACGGTCAAATATCACTTACAATGCAAAACAATCGTGCCATGAGCAGGGTGGCTGCCAACCTGAACCCTCCTAATATGCCTCAAAGATAGAGAAAGAGACTTTCAAGGGGAGAGGAAATTGTGACTCAAAATAGGCATGCAATAATATGAGTAGCCTAGTGTTTCGATACACATTCAACACAAGGCTCTTCCGTAGGAGGAAGGCATTAGAGTCCTCTTTCATCTCGAAGATGTATCGCTCAAATATCATTTTAAGCTTTCTTAAGAGAGGGAATGATAAGCTCAAATATCATTTCTAGATAGGTTGATAACTCCAAGTCGATAGGTCATGACTTCAATTCCCTATGGCGAAAACATTAGCGTGAAAGCCTAAGAAGTAGGCTATGCCAAATTGGATGGATTTTGTAAAGGATGCAGGCACCGAGTGGTCTATAGAAGACGAACTTGGGCATTCTCGTACTTGAAAAGGTAGAAGAAAAGTACGCAGCAAGGATTCGAGTGTATATTCCATTCGATGCATGGGATTGAGACGTGTAAGCGTTTATATATTTTGGTAGTGATATGTGTGCATACAGTCAAGAAAACCATGGCACTTTTCTCCCCCTTTAAGAGATTTTCTCCCCCTATATTCTATATACGCTTATAGCCCTAATGGGTCCCTTACCTTTGTACATTCACATGGTAATACATTCAATATTGTGTTGCGCCCCAAGCTTCTTCTTCTTCCTTGCGCTATTTCAATGCTTGTGTAGACCTCAAACTCCAACGATTGGCATTAGAAAAGGTCACCCCTTCCCATAGGCCATCGGCCACACCACCATGTCATATTCTCAGAGCCAGATAGAAATCAGTGAGTAGACTCAAAATATTGATTTGAGCTCACATCCACCTTTGAATGCACTCGTTCGACAGCTATACAGACAGATTCATCCTTTTGCATCAAACATATACAAAAGTTTCGGTTCGCCATTGCATGAGCCTCCAAGTCCACTACAAGTTGAGGAGAGCTCGATAGGGTGTTTCTCCTCAACTTTTTGAGATACAAACAATTTCCTACATCAGGGCATTTGGCCAAGTACAATGGTTGAAAGCAATGACGTATTTGGCATGTGGGTGTTGAGGAAAATTTGGATGGTACTAATAATCCATTGTGGGGATACATGATCTACCATGTATCGGTAGCAAAAGGGATATGGAATATTTTGTAGGGTGTTCAAAGACATCCGAATACACATGCAAATACACTTATTGAAGGAGATGCTGATGGCGTTGAAAATGCTGATCTTTGATTATTGAAGTGTAAGTTTGTTGGGATGGCATAGATGCGTAGGCACATGCACTGATACCTTTGTCTGTCAAACATGCCATTATCCCTCACATTGGCTCTTGCAAGACAAAGAAAGATCCTTGGGAATCTCTAAGAACATAACCAAGCAAAAAATGAGGGTCATGTTCCTTACCCCCAAAAATAATCGGAGAGAAGCATATAAAAGAAAGAGATTCATTGGACATATTCTGGGTAAAGATCAACCCTTTAAAGGATTATTTGATTTTTGATGATCAAATCTTGCAAGATAGTTCACTTGTGCAGACTGTTCTTAATGATCCTTGAGATTCATATCATATTTTTGCTTCTACTCTTTGGTCGATGATGAAAGGTAATCCAAAAGCCTCGATATTTGAGGAGTTATCTCTGTTTTTTTGCAGGAAGATCAATCGAGGTAGAAATATCAATTGTGCATGTTGCGGATCAAGGTTTCTTATCTAGTCAAACGGGCAAATGTAAATGGAGCAAGAAGCATTCTAATGTGGACACTTCTAGTTGTGAGGTTGCGTACAGGGGAGCACACCATCTTTAGTGACAATTAGAGCACATTGGTAGTTGTACAAGGGAGCACACCATCTTTAGTGACAAATAGAGCACATTGGCAGTTGCAAAGAATGATGTGTTCTACGATCCCACACATCACAGTGAGTGCATTGTCGTTATATGAGGAAAGATTCTCTGTTGGAGACTTTTTCACAAAGGCCCCGCCTTGGGAGAATTATGAAGCTTTTCCCAAAGCTTTGGGCTTAGTTGCTCTTGTGGATTGGTTTCTTACTACATAGTTTGGCACATGCTTATACATAGATTGGTTGCTCTTCTGTGGGAGGAAGGCATTAGAGTCCTCTTTCATCTCGAAGATGTATCGCTTAAATATCATTTTAAGCTCTCTTAAGAGAGGGAATGATAACTCATGAGCATTACGTCTCTAGGTAGGTTGATAACTCCAAGTCGATAGGTCATGACTTCAGTTCCCTATGGCTGAAACATTAGCATGAAAGCCTAAGAAGTAGCCTTTGCCAAATTGGATGGATTTTGTAAAGGATGCAGACACCGAGCGGTCTATAGAAGAGGAACTTGGGCATTCTCGTACTTGAAAAGGTAGAAGAAATTTCCGCAGCAAGGATTTGAGTACTTATCTTTGTACATTCACATGGTAATACATTCAATATTGTGTTGCACCCCAAGTTTCTTTTTCTTCCTTGCGCTATTGCAATGCTTGTGTAGACCTCAAACTCCAACAATTGGCAGTAGAAAAGGTCACCCCTTCGCGTAGGCCATCGGCCACATCACCCTATCATAGTCTCATAGCCACATAGAAATCGGTGAGCAGACTCAAAATATTGATTTGAGCTCACATCCACCTCTGAATGCACTCGTTCGACGGCTAGAAGCTCACGCAATCGTTGTTCCCTAGCTACATCAGGAGTTACCCCACGCACTGCGTGTCGCAATATAGACAGATTCATCCTTTTGCATCAAACATATACAAAAGTTTCGGTTCGCCATTGCAGGCGCCTCCAAGTCCCCTAGAAGCTGAGGAGAGCTCGATAGGGTGTTCCTCCTCAACTTTTTGAGAAACAAACAATTTCCTACATCACAGCATTTGGCCAAGTACAATGGTTGAAAGCAATGACGTATTTGTCATGTGGGTGTTGAGGACAATTTGGATGGTACTAATAATCCATTGTGGGCATTCATGATCTGCCATGTATTGGTAGCAAAAGGGCTATGGAATATTCTGTAGGGTGTTCAAAGACATCCGACTACACAACAAATACACTTATTGAAGGAGATGCTCATGGTGTTGAAAATGATGATCTTCGATTTCCTCATCTTATTGTGGTTCACGTTGTACTTATTGAAGAGCAAGTTTGTTGGGATGGCATAGATGCGTAGGCACATGCACTGATAGCTTTCTCTGTCAAACATGCCATTATCCCTCACATTGGCTCTTGCAAGACAAAGAAAGATCCTTGGGAATCTCTAAGAACATAACCAAGCAAAAAATGAGGCTCGTGTTCCGTACCTCCAAAAATAATCGGAGATAGTTGATTTTTGATGATCAAATCTTGCAAGATAGTTCACTTGTGCTGACTGTTCTTAATGATCCTTGAGATTCATATCATATTTTTGCTTCTATTCTTTGGTCGATGATGAAAGGTAATCCAAAAGCCTTGATATTTGAGGAGTTATCTATGTTTTTTTTGCAAGAAGATCAACCAAGGTAGAACTGTCAATTGTGCATGTTGCGGATCAAGGTTTCTTATCTAGTCAAACGAGCAAAATGTAAATGGAGCAAGAAGAGTTCTAATGTAGACACTTCTAGTTGTGAGGTTGCGTACATGGGAGCACACCATCTTTAGTGGCACTTAGAGCACATTGG